>JANHFR010002705.1:160065-170397 GCA_032468015.1 Mimophis mahfalensis | reverse complement strand
CGGGTATTTTCCCACGTCTTCATAGTTGTGCTTATAAAGTTGTAGCGACGTTTCGGTAAAATCTCATTTACCATCTTGGTGCTCATACATGGAAGTCATTCCACATTCCACATATGAGCCCGAAGATGGTAAATGAGATATCTGAAAAAAGCATAATGCCATACACATAAATACCCGTGAAAACATAAGAAAACATACATACATATATATATTTCCCTCTAATTCACTTCAGATAAATGACTTCTAGTATTTTTTGAACCTTATATTGAACCTTCTTAATCCAAAAGTTATTCATCTCAATTCATCAACAAACCAAGCATTACTAAAGGAGATGTTTTAAGGTCCAGTAAATCTTGACAAGCTCAAGAATAGCCAAATCTTTGAAATGGAAGTAAGTTGTTGAAAAATTTGTGGAACAGGCACTCTTTAACTTATGATGAAAAAAAGGGGAGGATTATATATCAAAGTGTATAGAGTATTTCAGGGACCACTGTTAATATTAGTCTGTCTTTGGCAAAAGGTTAAACGGCCCATAACCAAAAAAAAAGTTTAACTCTTAATATTAGATTAAAATTCTATGAAAGTCTTTAATTGTACTTATTTCATAAAACTCTGAATCAGCTATTTTTGCTCAACAAAAATATGTAATAAATTGTTTTCCAGAACTACACATAATTCAAGCCAATTTTTAAGATTACCAAAGCTACAGCTGATCATAACTGGTAAAATCTAATTGTGCTGTTTGCTGCTATTTCAAGGGGAAAAACAGATGAAAATTCTAATGTAGGAGGTCAGATCTGCATAAGTGTTACAACAATTTGAACTCCCCTGAAAAACCTAGGTGGAAAAAAAAAAGAGCTGCTGAAACGACTGATGTGTCTACTCTATATACTCTATATTGTTGCCAAACCCATAGCCTTTGGCTTTTCAATAAACTTTTGTTATAGCTCTGTAACATTGCTTGCTCATGTTATAAAGCTGTGAGTTATTTTTAGCATTCAGGACTTAATATCTGCTATGTGCATCACAGACTCCTTCCTATTTTTCATTCAACCCCTTTTTCTATTTATCTCAATTTCAGCTATTATAAAAACAAAATATTGGTTTTCGTTTCAAGAAAAGATAAGTGCAGGATGAGGAAATGTTATTTTTTCTGTTTATTATTGTTTTATTTCCTACTTCCAGTAAAATGATCTCTTTGATCATGATGATGATGGTAATAATAATTTGTACTGTATGCTTAGTTCTAAGAGAACAATAATTGTTTTAATGGACAGAACTTGAACAATCAGCAAAATTACAAGTTAGGACACAATGACAAATAGGAGCTTGGAAAAGGTATTTCCATGCCCAAATCACATTTCTCTGTTTAAGGGTTGATGGAATAACTATATTTAGTATTTATAACAGGCAAGATTACTCCTAAATATGGGTAGGTTTTACATTAAACACTATGAAGATAGAGTAGGAAATTTAACATTTGGCTGCCATAGAAATAATTTATCTCAGGATATCAGAAAAATAGTTTTGTATCCTAGAGTCTGTGGGTTTATAGGTCTCATAAAAAGATTTTAGCTGAACTCTTGCTGTTCTCATTATTCATATAAATGTCATATATATTTAATGCATTCATTCCCATACTTTCATGTTTCAAAAATAGTTGAGTATAATAACCAAACTACAAAAGTGGTTAAGCAAGTAGCAATAATTCTTCTAGAGGTCATAGAGAAGAACATGTGATCTACAAACAACCCAACATACCTAATGTGCTTTAATGAGATATGTGTTTTAATGAGGAGGGATGCTTCTCACCATTCACTTCAATAGGAATTTCACAGTATTCCTCCTCATGTCCCCACCCCCCTGCATTAAACAGTGAATATAGTGCAACTTCGGTTGATTCTTTCCCAAGTGGAAGCACAAACCTGTATTTCAGTTTCATCTTGATGGATGAAAACTTTCTCTCGTAGTCAGTTTTATGTGAAATGAAAAGTATGTCCATGGCCAGATCAATCTTTCATAATTCATATGTGAATTTATGGAAGCAAATAGATTGTACAAAATAAGATGAATGCCTCCTTCTGCCAAAAAAGAGAATAAAATACAGTTACCATGAGAATTTGCACTATTTTGGATTCAGAATCTGTTTCTCTCAAACAATAAGTTGGACTTACTGTAGTCTTCTTATCAGTTTGATTGTAAGTCATTGTATGCAGGCCACAGGTTGCCAGTAAGATAAAAACAGATATTCTTCTTCTTTGTTCTTAGGGGCTCATAAAAAGAAGGAAATTTATGTTATCTAAATTGTTTGCTACAAAGAAGACAATGCTCTTTATTGTGACACGTACTCAGGAACTCATACTCAGTTCCTGTTGAAGTGCACATGTTCTCATACATCATCATTTTCTAAAAATGTAGTACCAGAAATGCATACCTATTATTCTTGAACAACAATAACTTGTAAACTTATCTTCAGATACAATGCAGAAATTTACCTTATTTTTTCTCTCTCTTTTGATTATGCATCTTTTTACTTAACAAAAGCTGTAGCCTAGTGGTAGAAAATGTTGTCTGCGGCTGAAAATATCGGGTTCAATCTCCTTTAAATCCCAGTTAAGAGATGAAAATTGCCTCCATCTGCCTAAATCACTAGACAGCTTCTGTCAGGCAGAACAGAAACTGCTGGAATAAATAGAGAAATAGCCTGATCTGATACTTTCTATATCCTTGATCTGAATAGTTAACTTTGCATGCATCTTTAATCCAAGTATTGATTCAGTTCACACACTTCCTTAATTTCACTAATCTCTTCAACTGCACACTTTATAGACCAATCACGGGGCTTTATCCAATACTTTGCTCATCACTAAGGCATGCTTTGTGTGCTTTCACAGACAGTTTGCTAGCCTGAAATCACTACAGTGTAGCTCTGTGCCTTGATGCTCAATATAGGGTCTGCCTGCTGCCCACCCACCAGTCTGGCCTTGCCACTATTTCTATTCTAAAAAAAAGCCTTCCTGGGTTGATCCAAAGAGGCATCTTTGCAGAGGACCTTACTTTATATTTATCCCATCCTTAGGATGGCACATCTAACAAAGTGATTGTTGAAATCAACATTTATTTTAACCTTAAAAGGTAAAGGTAAAGGTTCCCCTCTCACATATGTGCTAGTCATTCCTGACTCTAGGGGGCTGTGCTCATCTCTGTTTCCAAGCCGAAGAGCCAGCACTGTCCGAAGACATCTCTGTGGTCATGTGGCCGGCCTGACTAAACACCAAAGGTAGACAGAATGCTGTTATCTTCCCACCAAAGGTGGTCCCTATTTTTCTACTTGCATTTTTAGATGCTTTCGAACTGCTAGGTTGGCAGAAGCTGGCAGAAGTAACGGGAGCTCACTCCATTGCGCAACACTTGGGATTTGAACTGCTGAACTGCTGACCTTTCTGATTGACAAGCTCAGTGTCTTAGCCACTGAGCCACTGTGTCCCATTTAATTTTAACCTTATTATACCACAAATAGCCATGTCATCCAAATCCTAATTTATGACCCTCTAGCTTGAGTAACCTCTTACTCTGGAGAGTAACCCACTCTTTAAGCCAGACCAAACAACAAGCATCATAGTACAATTTCAAATCTGGTAATTCCAAACCTCCTCTTTCTTTAGCATCTTGCAATAATTTTTATATCTAATGCTTGGGGGGTTTTTTTTCCCTTCTCTTGCCATATGAACTTAGAGATCTCCATTTGCCATTGTTTAAACAGAGTATCAATTATAATTATTGGTAAAGACTGAAATAGAATACCTGGGAAGATCTCAAATATGAGCTCAAATATAATTCGAGTGCCAAGCATTCAAATTTTGACATGACAGTGCTGATGCTACGATGGTCCTAAGTGTGAGGACCAATCATAAGTCACTTTTTTTCAGTGCCATTGTAACTTCAAATGGTTACTAAACAAATGATTGTAAGTTGAGGACTACTATCAAACCAGGTCTCCTTCATCCTGCACTTGTGGCTTTCACTTTTCCTACTCAGATTCAGAACTTTCTTTTCTTGCTATTAAATTATTTCATATTCATTTCAGATACTATTCAAGCCTACCTAGATTCTTTTGAATTTTTCTCTCTCTCCTCTGAGTATTAGCCACCCTTTGCAGCTTTGTGCCATCTGCAGGGTTGATAAAAGACAAACCTACACTGGCTTTTTTTAATTGTAGCATGTCTATCCAGATCTTCATAAATATTCTGCTTGATTGTTTGAAAACTATTCAATACAGACTCAAGCTTAAAGTCTCTAATGTCCCAACTGATGTTTTAAGGTACCTTCCCCTGGTCTAACAACCTTAAGAATCCCAAAGTTCTTACCACACAATACCCGAAACATCTGGATAGTGCCAGGATAATGAGGATTATTTTAAAAGTGGGGAGTGGGGGATGGTTAAAGAGAAGGGCAACGGTTTTGCTCTGGGAACTGTGGTTACAATGCATATTCACAGCACAATTGCACATGCACATGCATATTCAAACACCTACCTATTCATACATTCAAGGTCTTTAGAAAGGGAGAATTCATGCTTTCCTTATCTGCTGCAGATTATTAGTAGTAATAAAAGAAGCCAAGAGAGAGACTTCCATTTTATTTCTATTAACTAGTTTGTTGCTGTTATTAGCAGTGGGACAACTTATTGTCAGCACTGGTAAAACTGATAAAACTAATCATCTTCCTGGAAAGAAGAGTGAATGGGATTCCTGATGACATCTTCAAGGCATATGGGACTTCATGTGGCCACAGGTTGTCCATTTATGTTCTTAAGCAAGGCTGCTGTCAGAGTTAGAAGCTAAACACTTCACTCTGACACATCTTGCTACTTTTATGTCGTAGACATTCCTTTCTGACAGTTATCTGTTGAGAGTTGCTGCACAGGATGGATATTCTTATTGGACAGCATGATTTATGACATAGGGCAGGTGGGTAGAATTTGTGCTACTGGCATGGGAAAGTGAAACTAAATGCCAGTCCAGAGATAAATTTTCATCGTACTATGCAGTTTTCAATTAAAGATTTGACTTGAAAGAATTTGGACTTTGAGTGCTAATCTGAAGAATGGAAAACCTTCACTGGGGCTCTAGCAGCTGCAATATTTGTTTCTCTTTCTTTTGGACCTCATATACTAGAATACTGAAAAGATTCTTGGAAGAAGGTTGATTTGGAAGATTAACACAATTTTATTAAGCATACGCAGCAAGCATCAATAAACTGTATACACATCCTTCACACTTCAGTCAGCTGAAAAAACAGAGAATGACATTTATCCATGCCTTCTGTGTACTGCTATATGTGTGCAGAAAGCACTATTAGCAAAGAGAAGTAACCAATTGATGTAGATGGTGAAATGGGGTTTGGTAAGGCATTTTGTCGTGTTATGAGGAACTTCATGTTATAAGTACCTGAGGGACTTGTCCTTGGAGACTGTCAAATAAGCCCTCTTGAATGAGCTGTCTTGAAAGTGAAGTACAGACATATAGTTTTCCCAGTCAAGTGGTATTAAAAGGGACTATGTTAAAGCAACTTTGTTCTTTGTGACACAGACATGAATTGTAGATACAGAGTGCCAAGCTGAGCTAGGCATAAGTCCTAAAGCCTGCCTGATAGCTCACTAAATTGATTTACCCATAGAAGATCTCTCACCCTGATAAGATATGGTGCTTTTCCCTCTGTAGTGCTACAGAAGAGATATTTTAAAAATTCCTTATTTAGAAATATTGTCTCTTATTAGGGTGGGCAGATAGAAACAACTGAGCATGTTCTAAGGTAGAAATTAGCTGAGCATGTCAATATTGTAGCCATTTATGAAATAAATATATCATTACCAGCAAATTTCCCAGTTTGCCCTTGCATTTTTATACATCTCTCCAAATGTTCAACAAGAATACTACCACAACATATGAAAATTTTATTGTAGCAATATAAGAGATCAGGAAGATATTGGTTTCTATAAAATGTTAGAATGATTTTTCTCCTCAATATGTTTGCCAATTTATTTATTTTTTACTTTTTTATGCTGTATGATTTTTTTTATGATCTTTATGTTGTATGAGAATTTTATGATTTTTGTTGTGCAATAATCAAATAATTTGCTCCTAGGACTGCATATGATCTTAGACAAATTTAAATGAAAATAATCATTAAAAGAAATCCGCCTCTTTAAAAGCTACTCAGTTGGAAGAGAGAATCAGAAAATGAGTAAGACAATGAGAAGTTGGCAAATGATCAAAAATGTTTCAAAGAAGATTGGTGTGTACATGTACATTTCTGTTTCTGGGCTAATCCGTTCCTTGCTTCAATTTCATATACATTAAACCCCAAACAGAATTACCTGAAGGAAATTTAGCCCTCTATGAGGAAAAAAAAATCCTTGTTCTCTTTTAAAGGTATAGAAATATTAATGGGAAAGAAAGTGAATGAGAAGGATATTGCAGATAAAACAAACAAGTATATTTACATTCTGAAGAGTTCTATTACAATAAATTAATATAGGACCACAGTACTCGGTTTTTAAGAAATGTAACCTACTCCTTTCTGCACTTTGTTATATTGGAATAATATGGTAGAATGGCAATATGACTACCTCCATTGTATATAGTGCTTTAACGGGTGAAATAGGCAAAAGTTTCAAAGCCGTCTAGAATGTGTTTTTCCCCCCCACAAAAATCCTTTGCATCCATGGTGGTTAATCCAACAGCAAATGTCTTTTCTCACACTCTGATCAGGTAACTACGTAGCTTGACTTTGAACTCATTTCTTTTTTCTAGAAAGCAGAAAAGGTCAAACTAATTGAGTAAAGTACCATCTAAAAGAGTCCATATAATCTGGTTACAAGGAGGCCCCTAGTAGTTGCCATGTGTATCTCATTAGATCTAATTACATTGAAGTGAGCCTTAATTTTCTTAATCGAAACCAGCTGACAGAAGAGAGCTCCTTGCGCAAAATGCATTCAGGTATATGACTTTAGATAATTGTTACTGAGTGTACACTCAACATGTCCATCTTGGGTCTCAAATAAATATTTTATATATCATCCAAGAACCAACATGTCTTTGGTTCCTTGGTACATTACATTTTAATACATGCCTATATCTCTGGAAATAATTAGGTCTAAACATTTGGATTGCTTCAAAGGAAAATCCAGAGTTTATTAAAAACAAAACATTTTTCACAGATGAAGAAACAGAGCAATCATGATGTTCACCAATGACATTTCACAACCCCAGGAATTAACAGGAGTCCACTCCAGAGTTTGCCTTCCAATATTTTTAATTACTTCCTTCTATGGCTTTATGTTAATGCTGCCTTCAATATAAGAATCCATTTGATTAATTACTTCTATAATGGTTTAAAATGAGAGAGGGTTGCTGTTGAAAGAGGGCAGCATCCAAAGTCACCTGCTATATAAAATCTTATTTAAATGGATTAGCAAATAATTGAAAAGTTCTATATATATGTGAATTTAAGCAATTCTACATATCTGTGGGCTCGCATCTTCCTAACTGCAGCTCAAACCCAGTATTTTCTGCTATGTTCTCATGACATTCTCATGCCCAACCTATAGCCCAGGCAATCCTATGTCACTGTTACATTTTTTAATTTTAGTTAAGTTTTATCTTTTTTTCCTGGCATCATTTTTGCTGTGGATATAATCTGGCACAATTCATCTGTACTGTAATTGTGGATGGAGTCAGAGGTTGAAATATACAATTGATCACCAAAATTGCTACAGATACGACACCACCACTCCAGTTGCTGGAAGGCGCCATCCATGGCTAATTTGGCATGGTCTGCAAAACAAACCACACATCTGGCTAGCACAGCTGCATACCAACCTATCACTTTCTAAAGTTCTTATCAGGTCTTATACAGACACTTTAAAAATTGGTCCAACTGTTGTGGTCCCGTCTCCTTCTGTTGCTTTGCCGAATGAGTCTGAGTTGGATGACGACCTGGACCCAGTAGCTGGCAGTGTGCCAGAGGTGGCACACCACCACCCCCAGTGGGCCACCAGGAGCTGGCTGCTGTCAGTGTGCCAGCAGAGCCCAAGCAGTCTCCAAGTCAGAGGGAACTGGGGGGGGGCTGACAGCAATGGCGATGAGACCTTGCTGGATGCCAGAGAAAGGCACAGGCTCAGAAGGGAACAGCAATGCTGAAGGGGGAGATGCCGGGCTTCAGCTGGTCACTGATTGGGCCACATCCTGGGGGAATTATAAGGGGTGTGGTTGCAGGTAGTTTCCTTTGCAGGAAACAATGTTGCATTTCAGCGTGTGAGTCTCACTGCTTTTCGGACAATTCCTGAACTCTGGTTAGTAACTCTGATATCTGTAATTAGTTTTGTTGGATCCTTCCTGGACCTCATTAATCAAATACCTTGGCTTGTTTCTGAACTGCTTGTGAAAGTTTTAAAGACTGTCAATTTTGGCTTGTGCACTTTAAGATGGACTGAGGGGGAGAGAACACCAACACTATTTTGAAAGAGCATTCCTTCTGCTCTTTAAACACAGGCGTAACATTCTTTTTTGTTTAAGAACAACTCTTAAGAGAGCACTAGTCATAAGCTAACAAGAAACAAAGGTATTATCAGTTTTGTGCTATTAGATTTGTCATTATTAGGTGCATTATAGATTTCCTATATTCTATAATGCAGAGATGGTTTTGAACAGCCATAATGTTTATATCAGGGAGGAGACTTTCTACTGATTTCTATTCCAGTTTTGACAAGACACGGTGACGATTAAAGTAGTCACAATTGTATATTCTCCATAACTAGCCTTCAGTTACTTCTGGGTATGAGGTCAGAACGCTCCTTGACAGAGGGAGTGTACTCATCATCATTTCATCTTTCATGCTTGTGAATGGTGAGTTGGGGTATTTTAGGACACAATTTAAGTACTCTTTCAGAAGGGCAATGGAATTAGCCAACGTGATAGGTCTCAGATATGGTGGGAGATTGTATCAAGCATAAAACATTGGGGAAAGGAAGGTGTCTGCCCCTCTTCATCCTCCTGCCTATGAATTTTTAGATGGGCTTATTGACAAATGACTAAACCTGTTACTTTAAGCAACCACTTGCTATCACTCAATCATATTTCATACCATGGAGATGGATTAGTGAATGTTTTGCCATCAGTATGGAAGGAGAAACAAGAATTGAAGAAATCAACCAATCCCTTCCTTAAGCTAATGCTCAGTATATATGTAAAGTCAAGGCTTTTCACCAGCCTCATTACTGTTTCAAAATTATGACTGGCAAAGGGATCAGTTCAATTAATGTCAGCATATTTTTTGCCAGACCAGAATCGATGTATAGCAGTTTAACATAATCAATTCTGAAGGAGGTGGGTGGTTCAGAATTGGGAAAAATAAATAAAACATAAGTAAACTGTTTGGGTTAAGGTGAAGGATTCTCCCTAATTTGAGGCTTAAATACCTAAATCAGGAATAGCAAGGTTATGGCTTTCAAATGCTTTGGATTTGTATTTCCGTAACTTTCAGCCAATACTGGCAATAGTTCTGCTGCTGTAGAAATTACAGTTCCAGCCATCTGGAATGTTACACCTCCCCTGTCCCCTCCTTATGTAGCTGATTACAAGTACATCTTATGAAATGCTTTGAGTGTCACTGATTTTACTATCTAGTAAGCTATTTAGAAAATGGTTTAAAAATGAATAAGATCTAAATCAAATTCTTGATTTGATGAAAGATTAGGTGGGAAAACAATCTGGAGATAATAATAATTAGGCAAGGAAGAATTCTGGAGATAATTTGTGTCTCATAAAAGAAATTTTTTTGTAGACTTCAGCTTAGGATTCAACACCATCATCCAGAAATTCTTCAGTGTAAATAGACTCAGCTGTGCCTGCCCACACTTGTAGGTGGATTATAAGCTTTCTGATCCATAGAAAGCAGCAGATGAAGCTAGGTAAAATTACATTGAACACCCATTCATTTAGGCCAGGTTGCCCCCCTCCCTTCTCTCCATTACTCTTTTCTCTATATATCAATGACTACATCTCAAAGGATCCCTCTCTTGTGCTGGAGTTTGCCGATGATACTATGGTTATTGGTCTCATTCGAGATGGTGATGAGTCTGCATACAGACAGGAGGTTGAACAAGTGGCCCTGGTGTACAGCCAGAACAATCTGGAGCTGAACACACTTAAAACTGTAGAGATGAAAGTTTTAGAGGAACTCTCCCACCCAAATACAGTGGTCCCTCTACTTACGAATTTAATCCATTCCAAATGCACATTTGTAAGTAGAAAAATTTGTAAGTCGAAA
>JANHFR010002705.1:56025-72256 GCA_032468015.1 Mimophis mahfalensis | reverse complement strand
GGCATGCAAGTGCACACACGTGTGTTTTGAAGCCCAGGGATCACACTGTTTCCATCTCTTTCTACTCTCTGGAGCAGTGTGGAAGCTATTTCTCTGGGCCCCGCAGCCTTCGCGGAGCCCAGAGAAAGAGCCCATGCTGCTCCAGAGAGCAGAAATAGATGGGAACAGTGTGTTCCCTGGGCTTCAAAAGCCGGAGCTCAGCTGATTCGTGCAGCTACTAGTTCTGCCACGCAAATCAGCTGAGCTTAAAAAAATGGAAAGGGTGGGGGTGGAGGCAGGTGGGCAGGGCCAGCCAGGGATGGTTTTTGCTGGTTCAGCCGGCAAAACCGGCTGAACTGGCAATGATTATCATCATTGGTTCAGCCGAACTGGGCTAAACTGGTAGGATACCACTACTGGTTACATGCAATGCAAAGGGGGAAAGTCTATAGAGATTATTAGCCATCCAGCTCGTGGTTGTCCCAAAGGTGCTTCTTCAGGAGGCAACTGGACTTTCTCATTTTTTCTTTTGAAGATGTTTCACTTCTCATCCAAGAAGCTTCTTCAGTTCTGACAGGATAGTGGGGAATGAAAGGATTTATATTCCTTGCAGACATCTGGTAATCTGCATCCTTTTAGAGGGTCACTGAAGCACGTGGAGGTTTATCTGTGTCCTCAGAGTCACTTGAGAAGTGCTCCTGGTTCCTGTAGTCTGCAATTTTTCCTCTGGAAATCTAGTCCAACTCCCATACCATTCCAAATTGTATAGCTAAAAGACTTTTAGTTATAGTCTAAAAAAAAAAAAAACCCCAAGAAAATCCAGTTGCTTCCTGAAAGAGCACCTTTGGGACAATTCAAAAGGGGCATTACATTTACATTGGTTCTAAATAGGCACAGGGTGTCCTCAACATACAGCTGTAACACAACCTGCCCATTACAGATGTATATCACATCAGTTGTAAAATAGATTTAGTCCCATGACTGACCCAATTTTGCTATTTTTTATTATTATTATTATTATTTTGAGGTGGTCATTAAGAGAATGCAATGGCTATGAAGCAAATGCTGTGGATGTTAAGCAAACCAATGATTCATTACAGACAGATTTTGTCAAAAGCCGAAAGTGCCAGTTCTAAGCAAAAAAAAAATTTTTTTTAATTACTCTGCAACTCTTACATAAATACATATGGCCTGAAATAAGGCTTGTATTGAAATTATAAGCTATCAACCTTGTTATATTACAAGATATTTAGAAACATAAAAGGGTACAGTGAGGAAGTTCCTTTGACCACTAGAAAAAATAAACTGCCAAGCTATATATAAGCACTGAAGTTAGGCGTTCCTAATCTGAACTCAGGCTAATTGAATTTCCTCTATCAGACTAGCAATTTTGTCCATAAATAAAATATCTCCTAAATTGCTAGATGTAAGCAGAACAGATCAGATCTATGGACAAAATGGTCATCTACATCAAACATTCTACTTATACTATTGGGATGACCTGGCAGATCTTGAATTTTTGGTAGATCTGAACTTCAACTAAAGGGCACCATTAACCTATTTGCTATTCCAATTGGGTTCCCTTCCTTCTCAGGTGACAGGTTGCTTTTCAAATTGGCTCCCCTTCTCCACCTTGTTATAAAAAGTCATGTCTTCTTTCCATGCTAATCTTCCTTCTCTTCAGAAATGAAACATGGTGGTCTGACTCTCTTTTCCCTCCTCAGACATGCTTGTGCCATCAGATACAACACTGTGCTACCTCTACCTCCATGCAGGGGTGGGTTTCAAATTTTTTAACAACTGGTTCTGTGGATGTGGCTTAGTGGGCATGGCTTAGCGGCAGGTATAGCTAGGTGGTCATGTGACTGGAGACAGCAAGTCTAGGCAGAGACAGCAAATCTAGGCTACTGCCAAGAATGTAATTAGGGTTAACTGGAGAGCCAGTATCTTAAGCAGGGCAATAAAGATTAGGCTAGAAATGACACCAGAATGTTTCCTTCCTGACTTCCTTGCAGGATTATCTCTGTAAAGTGGAAAAAACAAAAGGAGATTTCTTCTAACAACTGGTTCTCCGAACTGCTTGGAAAGTTAACAACCGGTTCTAGAGAATAGGTGCGAACTGGTAGAAACCCACCCCTGCCTTCAGGCTATTTCAAACAAGCAACGTTCAGTATTAAGAAATCTCACAAAGTGCAAAAATGTGAATACTGTCTAGACATACAAAGCTGATTATTTCCCATTTATATCCATACTTTAAAAAAAATAATCAGTCTCAAGACTGGTAAATGAGGGCAATATACTGACTCTGTAAATTGCTCAGAGTACTATAAAGCACTGTGAAGCAATATATAGGTCTAACTGCTGTTTCCATTGTTAT
Source organism: Mimophis mahfalensis (assembly GCA_032468015.1). Lineage (NCBI taxonomy): Eukaryota > Metazoa > Chordata > Lepidosauria > Squamata > Mimophis > Mimophis mahfalensis. Next base: position 69,900 of record JANHFR010002705.1, on the reverse strand, counting down.
TTTCTCCTATAGGACCCTTGTTGCCTTGATAACATCAGCTTATACAAGACATAATAAATGTGGGTATCACCGTTAGTATTCATCTATCTACAGACTGACCAGCAATATAATATTCAGATGCACTCCACAACAGAACTCACAGCTTTACCAAATTAAATAAAAATAATTATATTTTGTTAGTGGCAAACTTCATATTAGATTGCCAACTTTAATGAAGTTTTCATGAGATTTTGTGCCAGAACCCAAACATTGTTAAGGAGACATCTCATAAAATGTAAGCATTCTTGCATGAGATCTTGGAAACTCACCAACACATGACATAGAATTATGAAGAGTGGGGATATTTTCAGATGATGAAATGTGAAATCTGAATATGTTTATGATCTCTAGGTTACCTTGTAATTCTGCCCTCTGAGTAAAAATATAGGATAGACATCTTAAGAACTGGAAAGTAACAATGACTGCAATCCTATGCATACCTGGGTGTAAAATCCATTGAATCTAAGAAAGCTTCCTTCTAAATAGACACAGAGAGAATTCCACTGTGAGTGAGGTATTTAAAATGAGATAGCAGGTGTGCAGCGCACTCCAGGAGTTGGCATTTTGCTAATGATAAAATCTGAAGTTAGAGTTTTCATTTATTTTTAAAATCTTTTTTTCAAGAGAGTGTAAGACAGTAATTTCAGCCCACTTTTTCCTCCAAACATCTCCCCTGTCCCCAACAATAGATGCTGTGGTATGATTTCTCATAACAAAACCATAACCAGTGTAGCTTCAGATAAAAATGCTGGAAACTGGAGCAGGCTAATGTTAGATTCAGGCTTTCCCACCTCCTGATGCTGAGGACTGACTGATAGGTGGGGAGGAAAGAGGAGGATGTCCTTAATTCTCTTTCCCTTTTTCAGGGACAACACATTATACACATACTATTTGCATGTCTACATATGAGCCATCCCTCAATGTAAAACATCGTGTTACCATAGTAACTGCAACACACCTGCTGTCTGAGACTACTGCATCACCCTAGTAGATGCACAAATGAAGAGTCACCCCAGTAGGTCATGGGAACATCAGTTTCCATTGGCCATATGAGAAGGACAGAGTATCTTTCATCCCCACCAGCTGTCCTTCCTTTGCTTCCACCCTCCTCACACACAGTTTTGGTGTTGGGAGGATATTTTTCTTCCCTTCTCCACCATGCAGAAATATGGAAAAGAAAATGCGTGCAACTTTTAAATGTTTGTTTGGATGCCTTGCCAATATTATCGGCATCCTCTCTGCAGTCAGGTCCAGCAAATTATGTCAGAACATTTGGTGCTATGGTTTCCTCTCTCCAAGGACCTGATTAGTATGAAAATTATGGTAATTAGGGATGTGAAAGGCCCATTAGGATATTGGATTTGTGCTCTGCTAAAGTGGAACTGTTCTTTCTGATATAGATCTGTGGCAGGGTTCCAGGAAACCAGTAGTATGTTCCATTCAAGGATGCTGCAATAGGAAATAATTCCGGTTCTCAATACATTACTAAGTCTTTGCCTTGAAGTTTCCTTTCATGAGCCCAGCTAGATAGCAGCAGGTAGATGACCTTGGCTCATTTTGAAAAGCTGAACACAGTGCAGCCTGGCTGTTATTCTGATGAAAGGCAATGAGGAAATTCCAGAGCTGTATGCTCTACTGAGAAACTAAGAAAAAAGAAACCACATCCTTCAAGAAAGCAATAGCAGACCATTAAGGACTGTGGCCAAGAAAACTGCATGGATATGGCTCTAGGATCACCTGAACTTTGACTCAAACCTTTTTTTAAAAAAGTTTGTTTTATATAGACCATTAGAAATAGATTTAATTCCAATTTGTTTTGCATCAACAACTGATGCTAATAACCATTGTTTTTATTGTTTCTATCATTATCACCCTTTATACCCCATCTTTCATCTGAAAGAAGTGAAAGATAGCCCACAACCTGTAACAGCAGACAATCACAGCAAAAAAGTATGCTGGAAGGAGATTTCATAATGCAAAGGGGGAGAGGTATCTGCAATACAGGTAGTCCTCAAGTTACGACCCTAATGGAGCCTCAAATTTCTGTTGCTTAAGCAAGGCATTTAATTGAACTTTGGCCTAGTTTATGGTCTTTCTTGCCAGAGTTATTAAGTGAATCACTGCAGTTAGGTTCGTAACATGGTTGTAATGAGCCATGGTGGTGCAGTGGTTAGAATGCAGTATTGCAGGCTAATTCTGCCAACTGCCAGCAGTTCAATTCTGACTGGCTCAAGTTGGAGTCAGCCTTTCATCCTTCCAAGGCCAGTAAAATGAGGACCCAGATTGTTGGGGTGACTCTGTATACCGCTTACAGAGGGTTATAAAGTACTGTGAAGTGATCTAAGTATTATTACTAAATGAATCTGGCTCCCCCATTGACATTGCTTGTCAGAAGGTCACAAAAGGTGATCCAGTGATCCCAGGACACAGAAATTGTTATAAATACATGCCTATTGCCAATTATCCAAATTTTGATCATATATCCATGGGGATGCTGCAGGATCATAAGTGCCGAAGTCACTTACAATAAACCACTTTTTTTTCAGTGCAGTTGTAACTCCAAACTGTCACCAAATAAATAGCTGTAAGTCTAGAACTATCTGCATTATGCAGATTCCTTAATTCCTACCAGCTGGTCCTTGGTTTTTACAGTGAGAGCCTCCTTCCTGTATGGTCTCCTGGAATGCTTCATCATTTCCCAGCAGTAAATTTCCCAAAAGAAAAGTTATTCAGAACATATCCTTTTCTATTCCAGGACCCTTACTGCTAGTATATTACAAGCCACCTGTAAAAGGAACAGCTGGATGCTTTCCAGGAGAAAAGGGGAACAATCCTATATTTATGGAACAAAAAGGTTTGCAATCGATCACCGAGATATAAAGACTGCCTTAGTCCTACCATGATGAATAGAGAAAGCCTAGTGCATAACTGCAGCTAGTATGCAAAAGCTGGATATACAAAGGAAAAGAATCTGCATCATTAGCCAGGACGTTATCTATATTTAATAATGATATATCTAATATACTAAATGTATTAAATCAGCACAATCTAATTCTTAGAATCATAAATTCAGTTAAAGAATGCAATAAATAGACCCTTCCAAACTTACAGAAGAAACTATTTAAGCCCTCAAGTCCAACAATCTCCTCATTATGGAAACAAACATTGGTGCCAGATGGGAGGGAGTAAGGAAGGAATTATGAAGTAAAAGAAAGTCTAAGTTCTTACAGTGATTTGTTTGCTTGGGGCAGTGAGCGTATGCATATAATAGTTGTAGTTAGTAAACCATGGTTCAGCAGGTTATGTGAAAAGCTAATTTGGGTTTATTTAGAAAAGCACATTTAAAGATTAAATACTTGGTTTACTGTGTCATATGATCCCAATTAATATTAAATAATCTTTGGTTTCTAATTTAGGCACACTTTCCTGAGTGTAAGCCACAATGTAGTTGCTGAAGCTTACTTCTGAGTAGATATCTATTCTTAATCAGAAATTCAATAAGCCCTTCAGTTTATACTGTAGCTTATTTCATTAGTCTCTCAATAAAGAATTGAGGGATTTTTTTTGCAGCATTCTTATTTTACTCTTCAACTTGACACAGATAAAATATGAGTCTCTGACATCAAAAGGAAATGAGCTCAGTCCCCAGACAGACAGGGGAAGCTAAGTACACCTACTTTCTATGTTGGTTCAGCCTTGAAATGTTCCTGCTGATGCTATAAAAATGCCAACAATCTCCATTATCTGATTTTTTCTCTGTAAACAGATGTTTCAACTATCTTAGTAAAGAAATGAAAAGTATTTAGTAAAGAAACTTCTATGGATTTCTGCAAGTTGTTACCAGCTGATTTCATTCAATCAGCATTGTTCATTTGTCTTTCTCCAGCATTTTAATACTGACATGCCGTTCCATCTGTCTAAACGTTTCCTCTAACTCAAAAGTTTCTGCAGTGAGCAGATCAAAGACTGCAATCTGATGCCCTCAAGCCACCCTTAAGCCCCACCCAAGCCCCTGCAAAATTGCTACCAGACTATCATTTAAATATGGCAACATGGATAAAGAGTTTAATAAATAACCAGAAAATAATTACATTAAATATGTAAAGGTTTAATTACATTTAAATGCAAATAGAAAGAAATCAAATTTAGGTTAGGGGTTTTTTCCCCTGCACCTTCACTACTTTATAGAATGCAGACCTTCAGCATATCACTCAAAGTACCAAGAATGGACCCTGTCTCAGAGAAGTTTGTACAGCACAGAATTGGGTGGGGAGGAGGGAGGATGTGATGAGAAGTTCTGTTTGGTTACACTTAGTAGTAGAGTCCAAGAAAATACCCTACCATGATTAATCCATAGATCAGATCCTGAAGGTACACAAAACAATCCTGCTACAAATAGCTCTTATTTTGCCATGAGATGACTTCATAGGGTTCACTTTGGAATATGACAACTTGGTGTGGTCAACTTGCCATGGCTGACTCAGTGTGGCTATCTTGTGGCGGCATAACTCACCATGGCCAACTCTCTGCAGGATAATTCAACAATTCAGTTTAAGTATTTAAAATAGTTTTTAAAATATTTTAATTTTTATCATTCCCATTTCATTTTGTCTCTCCTTTTTCATCCTTTCTTTAATGATTCTATTTCCACAATTTGTTCAATATTAGTGTAATACTTTTCCTGCAGCTACTTGTCCTGTGACAAGTTGGCCATGGCAACTTGTCCTGCAGCAAGCTGGCTGCAGCAAGTTGGCCACAGCAGGTTGACCATGGCAAGTTGGCCATAGTGAGTTGGCCATGGTGAGTTGGCTGTGCTGAATTGTCCTAAAACTGGTTAACTTAGTGGTTGAAAACATAACATTTCTATGGCAGTTTTCATGATAATCTCATGAGAGAAGGTCACTGCTAGTGTCATAACCAAAATGTCACAGCCAAGCACATGTTATTTGTCCTTGTGAAAATTCCACAGGACCTTTATGCTGATACAATGGAACCTTGGGTTGTGAATGCAATCCATTCTGGGTTTGCATTCGCGACCCGAATTGGTTGTGTCTCCAAGCAATGCTTACTGTGCATGCGCAGGCAATTCTGCACATGCGCACACAGGAAAACAGCATGGAAAGGAAGCTTTCCACACTGTTTTTTTTTTTTTTTTTTGTTTGGAAGTCGAGTTTTGGATTGTAAACTGATTCAAAACTCAGCAGGATTTTGTTCAGAACCCAACTTTGTTGCAAACTGAAGTGTTCACAACACATTTCCACTGTACAGTAATTCATAACCAGCCAATGATATTTACTAAGTTAGCCATGAGACTAAGTTTAGGCTGGGCCTATATATGAACTATGAGGGTTGGTGTTTCTGGAACTTCTGTGTTCAGTGGAAGTTTATCTTACAAAAGGAGATATCTGAGTGGGTTGCCATCTTTGCATCCCACTTTAACTTTCTCACAGCTGTTGCACAGATTGTTAAAAGAGACGGCTGCTAAAACCAACGTTTACAAGCAGCAATTTGTGTTCTTAACAGATTTAAATGTGGAATGATGTGATTGCTTATTTTCTCATAATGTCACCAGAAGCATCTTGTTTCTAATCAGCAGACAAGTTTTTGCACCTAAGAAAATCTTGTATTTAAATTGCAACCCAGAAGTGACAAATGAGTGGCTAAATCCATAGCTTTTATGTGCCTGAATGCAGAGTTGAAAGCTTTTGGTAAGGGGCAAAAAGGAAAAAAAATAGTGCAGAATGAAGGATCCAATCTGGGTCAGTTACTGCGACTAGAGGCTTGGACTTCTGAGCTTTTGTCCTCATGCTGGTGACCATCTTCAGGGAACTGCTCTCTAGCAGAGTTTGTGCTAAATAGTGAAGACGGCTTGATAAGGTATTTCACATACGGTTAAACTGTCTCTGAATTTCCATTCTGAGTTGGAGAATCAGTTTTACTCAGTGGATGAGGAACACCTTGTAATATGATTTAACAAACTCTGTGTGGTCTATGATCAAACATAGCTTGACCTTTCTCCCTACTGTCTTTTTTATATATTTGCCAATAACTATATAACTTCTAGCCCTTCAGTGATGGTTAAATCTCCAGTTTCTGTTGACCATAATAAGGTAAAAGAGAGGGGGGAGGGAAGTATCAAAGGCATATAATTTCTAGTCTCAGGTCTACTGCCAACCTGACATCTCCAAACTTCTTATCAAACTATTGTTTTGACAGTTGTGACAAAAGGGAAAGTATTCTAAACCTGACTTGAAAGGATGCTATTATAGTTAATTTTATTTGAACGTACATATAGATGAAATCAAATCCATTTTAAAGACTGCAATCCACAGCATGTGGTTTGATGGCCATAAATCTCACAACAGGAGAAGCTGCATACCTTTGATGTGGATCTGTAGTATGGAGTGGGAACTCTGGGATTTATAGCCCACATGTATGGAGAACACAAAAATATGAAGACTGCTCTTAGATAGTTCTGAAGGGGTAAAATCTCTATATTCTCAAAATACATACATACATATTTTTCCAGATAGAAACATGTGCAAATTCCAACAAAGCATGGATCCAAACTAAGGGAGGGAGACTTTTACACTGAGCTCCATGCTTTTTTTAAAGAGTCAAGATTAAATACTCTCAAGCTGGTCATGCAGAAAACATTGAAAATATACAAAACTGAGACTTATTTGGCAATGAAAGTTGCAGCTGCTTGGCAACTTGCAACTGATAGTCCTTCGTGGCAATTTCTTGACAATGTTCTACACGCTTGGCTTTATTTGTGCAATTCGTCTTGATCTCAGAGATACACACATTCACAAAGGCATGCCTACGTTTTAACTAAATCCATAACTGGCCCCAAGACAGCCTTGGGTATTTATGGTAGTTTCACCAGGATTAGATATGTCTAAATGGAAATATAACTGTATAACTAGGAAGCAATCAATTCCTAGGTAAGTTTCTTCTCCTTTTCTTTCCATTCCAAGGAAGAGGAAATATTACTTTATAAATATATATGTGTTGTGAGTATGTCTGGGGTGTTGTTGTTGTACTGATGAATTGACACTTACATTACATACAATAAGATATTTCTTTTCAATAGTATTTGAACATAAAAATAATTACCTTGCAATTATCCCAGACTCACTCACTCTGTAGTCCTCAATCACCCTATTGTTGAAGCTTGTTCCATATAAAAAAAACATAAGGTGTTTTTTTTTTAAACTAGCAAAAACAGCAGCAACAACAACAACAACAAAACCCTTCACAATCAGACATGGATGCTTTTAGAATTTCCTGCCCAACTCATTCTGAATTTTTAATGATTTGGATAGTGTGAGTAGTTGAAACAGATGCTATCAGCTCTGCATTTTGGCGAAAGATGAAGCAATGGAGGCTAACATATTCATGCTGTTTGCAAACTGAAAACACAACAGTTCACCCTTCCAGAACACACTTACGGAGGAGAGAAGTTATCCAGTCTTTCATATTACTCAGGGCTACCATTAATATCTAAATATAACCATGATTTCTGGGGCTGAAATCCAATAAACCTTTGCGGAATAAAAATTCATTGGAAATGGAAAGAGAAGTGCACTTCCTGCTCTATAATCCAGGAGACAACAGGCAGCAGAGTGGTGTACAGATAACCATATTTTAAATTATCATTGAAGAAGTTTGAATTTGAACAGCCTGGGGTCAGACAGACCCTGGTGGGTTTAAGCAGTGTCCCTCCATTTCCTTAAATACATTCACAGACAGAATGGGAAAGAAGAATCACATGGCCCTCCTAAGAACTGAGTGTCATAGAAGCCATAGCAAATAAACATAAATGAGATAGTACACAAAGAAGGAAATAAATAAAACATTATATATCGGAAAGTCTCAGACATATGGCTTGGGTAAAACACATTATCATCATTCATTTAATTTTCATTTAGATAAGGGTTTTTTGTGTATGTGCGATGCTTAAGATACAGTTGTGCCTTCTAAGTTATGGTAGGTCTCAGAGGCATCAGGTATGAGCCTCAAGTCACCTAAACTAGATATGTTAAAGTGCCAGTTTCAGCTCACTTGTTCTGGTGGTTTCAGTGGGACCACAACACCACTTGCTTTAACGGGATCATTAGTTTTAATAGCTACTTGAATTTCTTCCCAAGATGGGGCATGCAATATTTCTTCTTTTACCACACTCCCTTCTTAAATACCCCATTCCCACTGCATTCAACTCACTTTCTTCTGACATATCAAACTATCGTTTCTATATAACAAATTAGGCAGAAGCAAGTACCAATAACCACCCATTTGCTTTTTTTTTTTTTTTTTTTGACAAACATGCATTTCTTGCAATGGACCACACACATTCTTGCAATGGACCACACACATTACTCACTAACTGTTTGCCTGCCTTTAAACAGCTTCACATTTTTTCCCCAGTTCATTTGAGTGACTGCTCAAAGTTACAGTGGGAAAGAGTGACTTATAACCATTTTTTCCACTTACAACCTTTCTAGCATCCCCATGATCACGTGATCAAAATTAAGATGTTTGGCAACTGGCTCATACTTATGACTGTTGCTGTGTCCTAAGGTCATGGGATCCTCTTTTGCAATGTTTTGAGAAGCAGTCAATGGAGATGGATTCCCTTAACAATAATATTGTTTGTTGGGGCAGAGATTAGAGTGCAGTACTGCAGGCTACCTCTGCTGACTGCCAGCTGTCTGAAATTTGGCAATTCAAATCTCACCAAGCTCAAGGTTGACTCAGCCTTCCATTCTTCCGAGGTGAGTAAAATGAGGACCCAGGTTGTTGGGGCAATAGGCTGACTCTGTAATCTGCTTAGAGACAGCTGTAAAGCACTATAAAGCAGTATATAAGTGCTTTTGCTACTAACTTATCAACTGCAGTGATTCAGCTAACAACTTTAGCAAGGAATCTCGTAAAATGGGGCAAAACTAATTTAACAAATGTCTCACTTTAGAGAGATTTGTTGTCATAAATTGAGGACTACCTGTACTTTGCCATCTTTAATAAACATTCTTCCACTAAGTATGAATTGCAATTTTCCTCCTCATTTTCCATATTAAACAACTATCTTCTTTCTTGTTACATTTTCCAATCTGTAAACTTTGCTGTATCAAATGTATTCAAGCTCTTAGCCAACAATACCACATCATCTGCATTCGAAAGCACAAGTACATTCATGTTCTAACCAACACAGCTCAAACATTATTGTAAGCATTCCCTATACATTTTCCCTTAAATACAGTACACATACAAGAGGACAATGTACATCTTTGTCTTCCTCTCTATTCAGTGTGGAACTACTTGTTAAGTCTTCTATTTACTCTCTCATATCCTTTATTTCCATCCCATTTCACTCTTATTGTATTAAGCAACCAACCATCGACTCCATATTCATGCAAACCATTCCATTCTTCCATGTAATTCATTTTATTATCTGATGTCTCTAAATGAATAGACAATAAACATTCTTTCTCACATCCATACATTTCTCAGTCAGTTGCGGAAAAGCAGAAATATAGTCTAACTTCCCATGGCCCAACATAAAATTACATTGTACTTTCTAATGTTTGCTAATTGTCCCCAGAGTTTTTCTGAACACTTTTCCAGGGATACTTAGCAAATCACTTGCCCTGTAATTTTGGGTTTACACTTTCAACTTTGTCCTCATTGTGTTCCATGAGTAACATTTTGTTAGGACTGTTTGTCAGTGACTGTTACTTTGTGTTCTTGCAAACTTATTCTTTCACCTCGAGTGATAATATCTTGTCTACTAGGCCTTTTTGTTTATTTTTCCCAAGCATCAAGGTCCTCTCCAATGATTCTTGCATTTGCAATTAGGTGCTCAAAAGATTTAAGCTTCAGACTCAATATTAATGCTTTCGATAAGCCCTTTTATTTTATTTTACCTAGTTCTGAATTAGTTCTTTTGCTTGCAAGCCAAGGTTTTCACAATTTTATCCAGCACCACAATTCAAAGACATCCATTTTTCTTTATTAGATCTTTCTGTGATTCCAGCTTTTGCAACTATAACATAATACTGGGTACACTATAGCCTTGACATTATGCATCTTTGTTGTCAATGTGAAGTCTCTCTGCATCAAAAGTGGTCATAGTTTTTCTCCTAAGTAGAAAATATGTGTTTATTTCAGGGCTGTAGTCACTATCCTTGTGCATTTTGAGTCTAAGAAGGTAACATCTGCTACTACTTCAGCACAGTTAAAAGCATTTGGATAATAAAGAATATAGCAAAAAACATATGTCTTTTTGGAACTCCTTTTCTTTTTCCATTGCTCATGTGATGTCATTTGTCCTTGTTCCTTTAAATCTAACTTGTACAGTTGGCAATTCTTGTTCTTTATAGTTTAAGTTCCAACTACAAAATCATGAAAAATACCTTACCAACATGTAAGATAAGAGCAACAGTTTGATACTTCAAGTATCCTTTAGTATGATCATTTTTTTGCACTGAAAAATAAATTGGTTTTCCATATCTCCTTATAGGTGTCATATAGCACGTTAACTACATCATCTTATAATAGTTTAAACAGTCTGGCTGCTGTTTGATTAACTCCTGCAGCGTTATTGTTAGGAATATTATCTAGGGTCCATTTAATTTCACTTTCCAGAATGTCTCTCACTAATTCAATGAACAGGACTTCATACAAATCATTGATCATTTTTTTGTACAGGGCTTCCATATATTTGCATCATCTCTTCTTTGTATACATATTTTTTCTTATGGATCTTTTTCATTCATAGAATTTTCTCTGACCTGTTTTTCTGAATTACATTCTATCTTGATTTCTGTGATTTTCTTAGATCGAACAGTTGTTCCTATTTGACTATTGCCCTCAATTTCTTTGCATTCCTTATTTAAATAGACTCTGTACTCTCCTCTGGAACTCATTGTAGAGTTATTTTCTGTTATTTCTGATATGTTTTGCTTTCTATCCTTCTTGAGCTATTTTCAACATATCAGCAAATTACCATTTCAGTTTCACTTGCTTATTGCCTTTCAGATGGTTTTTATTTGTTTCATCTTTAATGATGTCACAGATTTCAGTCTGGAGTTTTTCAGGTCCTTGATTAATCAAATGGAATCCATTAATTTTATTACTTACCTTCACAGAATAATCATATAGAATATTGCTGAGCTTGTGTCTTGTTGGTCTGCTTATTATTATTATTTTCATTTTATTTAGTTTATGTTGAAATTTTGCAAAACAAAATTTTGTTTATGATTTGAGTCATAGTTAGTATCAGGTCTTGTTTTTTGATATCTGCATAAAGCTTGTCCAGATTTGCTTGTAGAGTGTAGGGTCAATTTTATTTTGATATTCTCCATCTGTCATGTCCAGACATTGCTTTTTTAGTTTATTAGAAGTAAGCCTTGCAATATACATTAAAATTTCATGACATAACTCTAGTGCCCTCCCTCCCTAATTTTTTTTTCAGTTCTTCCTGCTGCAATTTTTTTTCCAACCTTAGCATTCCAGTTTCCCATAATTAATTAATAAGATAACTTTTTTTTCTGGTGTTGTGTTGAAAAAAATGTTGCAAATCATCATAAATCTATTCACTTTTACTTCTCTATCTGTAACTTTGTCACTGCAATACAGATGGCTTCAAGTGAATTTATTCTGTCTTGGGTGGGGTGTTGTATCAAAGCACTGATTTTGACAAACCTTTTATTAATAATATTCAATATCCCATAGCTTCAATATTTTTGTCTATTTATATCTATTTAGCTACCTGTCACATAAAGGTGATTTCCAAACTTGATGCTCTTCTGATATGAAGTGACCCATTGCAGTCCATTTCAGTTTGCTGATTTCCAAGATAACACTATTGAATCATTACACTTCCATAATACCAAGGCTCCCATGGCCCGTGGGTTATCATGGTTCTGACACTCCATGGGCCAATGGTATACATTTTCCTTTTGTGTTGGGCATAGCTGGACATTCTTTTGGCCTTAATCCAGTCACATTATAAACACCATTGTCAACCTGGGATATTTGCCTTCCAGTATTATATTGATACCATGTTGGTTGTGAATATCCATTTAATTTTCCTCGAAATAGTAGGGTTTGCCCTTGTTCCTCCAGTGAATTATGCATTAGCCTGCACCTTTGCCCATGAGCTGCCTATCACAAGTATTCCTATTCTTGGAATGCACATTGGAATATGCAACCCTCTTCAAGCACTCCAAGCTAATATTCCATGAAAGGAATCATTCACATACAAAACTTTAAAGTTAATTTTTCCATCATTCTCTCACTTCAGATTTCATTCTAAGTCATGTCATCATTTTTATTTCAAATTCATTTTATTCTGCTGGAGGTTGTTTAGCTCTTTCTACCCACTTCCAAGGCATTTTCTTTTCTATCAAATTGCTTTGCATATCCTCTGCCCCTTTTTACTTTATTTTTAATCCTCCTTTCTCTTTTATATAACAATCCTTTTCTCTGTAAACCTAATGTACAATACCTTTCCCAGTTTTCATTTATCCCCAATGTAGTTCATTCCTTCTTCATTATTCATTCTTTAATGTATAATTTCATCAAAGATTTTTTTAAAAATGCTTCTTATTGTTACTGTAATATCCAGGTATTGGAGATACAATCATATCTACTGTATGTGTGTTTGTGTGGGTATGAATGCATATTATAACACATGACATATATCATATATGAGAAAGACATCTACAGATTTGTGAATACATGTAACCTATTAAAAAGAGGAATGTCTTCAAAGAACCAGTTTCATTTTGATAACCTTTTTGGGAGCATCCCTGTTACATGATATATTAGGGCTAATTGAAGAGTTACCTGAGATACTCAGTTAGGGCAGTGAAAGTATTTTCTGCCTCATAATGTCTCCAATTAGTCAATGTCTATTTGCATATGAAATTGACCAATTCCCACCCCCTCAAATTGAATCAATTTGTGGAGTCAAGTTTGTCTTAATTTGATGATTCATTCAGGCATTTGAATAAAATTGACTGTTTGAATTGAATGTAATTTCAATACTTATCTGAATCAAATTCTGGGAGATATATATACCAATAATAAGAACAACAATCAGTCCAAATCAATCTGCTGCTGGATGACAGCTTTTTTTTTAAAGTTTATGGACTGCAATCCATCATTTTGATCAAATGTGAATTGGAAGAAAGATGATTTTCAATTTCCCAGATTATGGCTGAGAAAAAGTGGTGGGCCCAAGGTCACCCAGCTGGCTTTCATGCCTTAGAAGGAGACTAGAGCCTGGATCTCATTGATCTTCACCCAGCAAGTTAACCACTACACTATATTGCCTTTCCATACACACATGATTTATTATGTGTTATCAAGTCATTATCAATTGATTTTTCTCCAAGATTATTTATCCCTAACCTGGTTTTTCAGGATTTCCAACAGGGCACTGCTGGCTTTATTTTAGAATAAACCATTCTCTGCTTACCAAATTAGCCTTGCAACTAATGTGAGGTCAATGGATCAGAAATGCTGAGACATACAAGTTGAGACTTGGTTATCCAGGAGGGAAGATCTTTTATTTACAGCCATTTACATTGTGAAAGCATGCACATATCTACAGAGAGGTAGATTACAGGAACATTAGCAAGAGAGTTTGTAGAAGGAACACTTGGTGGCTGGAAGAGGTTTTAAGCGAGCTAGCCAGGGGTGGGTTTCTACAGGTTCGCACCTATTCGCTAGAACCGGTTGTTAACTTTCTAAGCAGTTCAAAGAACTGGTTGTTAGAAGAAATCTCCTTTTGTTTTTTCCACTTTACAGAGATAATCCTGCAAGGAA
>JANHFR010002705.1:19619-30374 GCA_032468015.1 Mimophis mahfalensis | reverse complement strand
GGGTCAGCCAGGGGCACTTTTTACCACCAGTGGTGGACATGCCCACAAGCCCAGAAGTATTGGTATAAAATAAAGGACTGGGCTATGGAAATTACAGGCGTTAATATCCAACTGAAACCTGAAACTTATTTACTGGGAATAAAGCCGGGCGGAATAGGGAAAGCAGACTGGTATCTCCTCACACATATCATCACTCCAGCGAGAATTGCGTACGTGCAGTTCTGGAAAGGAAAAGAGCCCCCACCAAACCAACTTCTTATTAATAGGATCTTATGGTGCGTGGAGTGTGATAGATTGACATATTCTTAACAATAGAGAAGATACAATTTTTAACCAGAGCTGGAATAATTGGTACAAACGGTTAGATACAAAAATAAATAAAGACAAGAGATAAGAAACTTATTCGGTGAACTTAGGCAACAATTATTACTATTAAATTGGAAAATCAGAATAATATCTTAACTAGACAAGCAATGGATGATAACAATAGAATTGATTTAAGTGATGTATAAATCGTAGTGGGATGATAAGAAACTTTCTTATTGTATTGAAAATTAGGGGGACTTAATGCCCCCAGTTGTTTTATGTGGACTGTTTGTCTGTGGATTGTTTTTCTGAACCCCCTCCCTTTTGTAATTGAATCCCATCTTTTTTAAAAAATAAAATTTAAGAAAAAGAAGAAAAGAAATTGGTATAATGGACCTAGTTCCTAGGCAAGTTCCTAGGGAAGTTCCTAGTTCAAGTATGGTAACTCCTCTGTTTATCTCTAGGTTACAGCCATAGCTTAAGGAGTGCAGTGGGTCATGAGGTTAGGATGCTAGGCTGACAATTGGCAGGCTCATGTTCAAGGCCTGGTTGCCAATGTGGGATAGTATGAGGTCCTGTCACAAACTCCAGCTCCTGCTGACCCAGCAGTTCAAAAGTGGGCAACCCTGAGTAGATAAATGGGCAACTTCAGCACCCAACTTAATGGGGACATGAAAGGAGCCCCCACTGGGTGTTCTCCAGGCAATGGTGATGTCACTATTCAATCTTTTCAACCCAGAACTCTTTGGCACTCCCGGCATGACAGTAGTAGTAGTAATAGTAGTAGTAGTAGCAGCAGCAATAGCTACAGGATGTGGTCAGAGAAACCATATCTTGTGCTGGGGATCATTCAGAGCAATTTGTAATTAATTTTACCCACAGAAAACAGGACTAAAATTAATTACAAAGATAGAAGAATATGGGGCAGTAGCAGGTTTGAAAATAAACAAGGAAAAAATGAAAATATTGGTCAAAAACTTCACAGAGAAGCAGAAAAGAGAATTTACAAGAATGATGAATATGCTAATTGCAAAAAAGTAAAATATTTAGGGGTTCAATTAACAGCAAGATGTGTAACCCTCAAAGTGGACCATTATGACAAATTGAAAGTACAGATTAAAGCAGATTTGGAAAGTTGGAGAAACCTGCAATTATCCCTTTTGGGTAGAATAGCTACAATTAAAATGAATATCTTGCCAAGATTATTGTACTTATTTCAGACAATCCCAATAAAATTGGGGGAAAGTATTATGAAGAATTAAATAAGATGATATTGAAATATGTATGGCAAGGGAAAAAAATGAAACAAGTCATTATTTCTAAGATCTGAATTAAGACTAATGATACTAATAAACGTCTTGAGTTGTGTCCATAAACTATCCATCAGTCTAACATGCATGTGCAGCAGAATTATTAGCTTAAAAGATCATAGTCAGAGATTGAGGCCAACCTATGAGCCATCTATAAACAAAATCAATAACTGTCTAATTAGCTGGTGCTCTGTACAACAAAAATTATACACAACCCGACTGAAGACATGGAAATCGATAAAATAACTTGTAATTATAATGGGTTGCGAATCAGTACCTAAGCAGAAAGCTACCTTTGCCAGAACAGCAGAACTGAGTACAAACATTGGGGTTTGTATTCCAAATTGGGGTGTTTTTAAGGAACCATTTAGTAATTCCAATCTAAGGAAATTTTTTCCCATTCTAAATGAATAAAGTGTTTTTATTTGAGTACAAATAGGTTCAAAGAATTGCAGGTAAAAACTATTGCAAGTAAGTTGCTCTTACTTTTAGAATCTCCTCATGCTAGAGAGTTGATTTTTCTCTTCCCCTTCTCCTGAGACACTCAGAGCTCTGAATCATTACAGCTTTCCAAGAAGTAATAGCCAAGTTGTTAATAATCTTGAGAAAAGCTGAAATTGTTCATAGGGATATAAAAGAAAGTTTCCAAGGAATACTACAGAAAGTGGATTTAGATTTTTACATGTAGCAGATCCGCAGAAGATTAGGGAGGGGACAATTCTGATTAACATTTGTCTTCTGTGGGGGGTCACTTTTGAAAATGTAAAGGCAAATGGGGTATTTTTCTGCTGCTTCTGCAGATCGTCCGCTATTTTTCTTTTTATGTGGACACTCCTTCATGCTCAAAGTAGGAGGAGTCTTCACTCAGACTCAGTTTCTCTTTGCAGCTTTTCTTGAATCCATCATGGTTTTGTAGTTATTCCAAGAAAGTGAGCAATCACCTCTTGTATTGGAGGCTCCACTGTTGCAGCAAGATTTCAAGTGTCAGAAGACAAGATTTTAACTGAGTGAAGCAGTTTCTGAAAAACCTCCTGTCAAATCTAGCCAATATCCAAATTAAGGGTTAAGTGTCTGAGACTTCTGATTAACTGCCAAGCCCAGGTGTGAAGCCTGACATTCACATAACTCTATGTCAGGCATTTGTCTTACAAGAGGGAAAAAAAAATGAAAAAGCAAGGCCCCCCTCTTCTATTTCTATTCATAAGTTAATGGATGGCTAGAAAGAGAACAAGAGAAAGATTGATCATGCCACTTTGCCGAATAGCATCTATAGATTTGTATGTGGAAGCATTGTCTAATCCCCTTGTTATTTCAGTTTTTCTCTTTCTTTCTCTTATACGTGCCCTCCAATAGGGACTAGCGATGTATGGATTAATATAAAGCCAGTTCACTGCCTGCATTAACAAAATGATGTACAGGTACATCTTTTTATAGAGAATCTGCACCTACTTTTATTCCACACTTTTCCTATGGCACCAAACAATTAAAAGGAAAAGGAGAAAAGCTAGAGGAAGTACACATAGAGTCTGTGAAAGACAAAAATCAGAGTATGAACCATTTCAGGGATAACAAAGGGCGAACCTATTTAAATGGAGCATGCAAATTTAATGAAAGGGCTAGAAAAGCTTAAAATGCAAAAATGGATATCAGGAGGAAAATTGAAACAGAAAAGAAAAGAAAAGAAAAGAAAAGAAAAGAAAAAGAAAAAGAAAAAGAAAAAGAAAAAGAAAAAGAAAAGAAACAAAACTTAGGAAATATGAATGGTTTGCTTAAGGGAGAAGATAAAACCTATACATATTTTGCAAATGACAGAAATAGAGGAGAAAT
Organism: Mimophis mahfalensis; assembly: GCA_032468015.1. Lineage (NCBI taxonomy): Eukaryota > Metazoa > Chordata > Lepidosauria > Squamata > Mimophis > Mimophis mahfalensis. Next base: position 26,931 of record JANHFR010002705.1, on the reverse strand, counting down.
GGATGGCAAGAGATAGTGAGTGGATGGGAGAGAGAGGTAGAATATACTTAGATGAGTGGAATGGACAAAATATATATTTTAAAGAGGTTAAAAAAAGGTTGGATTTCCTTCCTCTCCCCACCCCCTCCCCACATTTTCTCCATACCTTGAACAAAATATGTACAGCCTAATTCATGCATACACTCCAACAGAAATTGCAATAAGGATCTGCACCATAAGAGGAATGGGATAAATTCATCTGTTATTATTTTCATTTTGGCCAAACTCATAACTAAGCTCACAGACAAATTAGAATGGATGAATAAACCACATTTAGCTTTCCTGAATTTGTGTTATAGATTTATGATGAAAAATGCATTTAAGATATGTATAAAGAAGACATACATAAAGTCTACAAAAATCTGTACTGGGGAAAATGTCTACAAATGTATTATGAATTTTCATGTAGACTGATGGGAAAATGGAAATGAAATGAACTTGCTCTTAAAAATGAATTTATACCACAAAATATTACAGAAATATAATATAGCCATCTCTCCTCTGATGTCCTTATACAGCATGCTATAAAATAATAGTCAAAGCTGAGTTGTTGCTTTTCAACTATCAAGAATAATTATTATATATAATAATATTGATTCCAATACTGGATGAGAAGAAGGGAATAAGATATTTTATACACATGTTAGATGTAACCACCTGAGGGTAAGAGAAAGATGAAGATGGGAAAAATGTAATGGAAATTTGTACCATGATGATGCATAATGCTATGTAAACTGGAGGACATACAATTTCGATAAAAGATGTTTTATGCTACAAAGAAAATAAATAAAAAATTAAAAATAAAGAATAAAATGAAAAATCAGTGTAATGGTAAACTTGGGAATAAAACTCTGAAGGTGGAGAAATCCTAGAAGATAATATGTGGAGTGTTATTGTTGTTTGCTTTATTTATTAAAACAGATTGGATGGAGAGAAAAAAAATAAACTAACAAAAAAGATAAAAAGGCAATAAAAGATCAATTGTACACAGTATATGATGACTTTTCATGCATCTATAGATGCATCTACATCAAAGGTTGTATATCACAATATCAGTAAAAGATAATCATATTTCAATTATCCATTCATATTCTGTCTATAGACCAGGGGTTCCAACCTTGGCAATTTTAAGACTTGTGGACTTCAACTCCCAGAATTCCTCAGCCGGCTTGAAGTGCACAAGTCTTAAAGAGTTGACAAGGTTGGAAACCCTTGCTATAGACAACTTGTTTGTGGGACACAAGTAGCATCTTCAATTCACCCAGTAACGAGGTCATATATCTTCTTTCCATTGTTGAAGAACTAATCAGACTTCAGAAAATACATTTCCCTTGTCCAACTGTCAATATTGTGTGCACCTGAAAACACTAAACTTTGTTTCAAAATCAAATTAAAATAGGTAATTATTTTCAGAACATAACTTTAGTATATTTCTAAAACATATCAAATCTTTCTTATGGTAATAGAATAGCATGGGTGTAGTCAGTTAGAAAGCATATAGAAGAACACTGATTTAAGAATATGTTGGTGGAGATTCTCTGTCATCCAAATTTAGAAGTTGAGTCATGGCAGCTAGAATTATTTATTTGGTTTCAGATATTTCTCTGACCTTCCAAGCAATTTCTTCAGTCTAAACAAGTTGGTTAGAGGAATCTGAGTTGCCACACACTTTGGAGAAGAAACCCTGAGGTTGGTGTTGCAATACCCCTAAGCATTTTAGCAGTTGACACATTCCAATGACTTTTTACCTATTCATCCTAACCACTTGTTTGGACTGAAGGAGTTGATTGGGTGGGCAGCAAAATATCTCAGATCAACAAGAAAATAAGCCCAATTGCCATGATTCAACTTACATTGATTTCCAAACCATGTATTTTTTAAAACTGTCATTTTGATTGTATTTCCTGCAACAGGATGATTTTTTGTGCCTTTCTGTACAAAATAGAATGGTATACCCATAAATCTAAACAGTATCTTTTTGTTGTACGCGCCGTATTTCAAGATACGATTAGGTTTCTAATACTGACAATTTTTCCATTCTTTAGAAAAAACCTTATTCCTCCGATTTAAACATTGCTTAACAAAATTATTTATTGATAACAGATATTTACAGTGATAAATGGTACTTGGTACTTTATACATGATAAAAACAGCATTATTACCCACTGCAAATAGTTTTGGACTTATAAGTTGTTGTTTGATAACTATTCAGAGTTACAAAAGCTTCAGAAAGCATGTGTTCTGACCTGTAAAGCCCTTCCAGTTATAAAATGCTACACTGCCCCTCCCCCTTGGTCACATGACCACAATTTGTGATTATTATTTTTTTTTGTCAGCTTCTGTGTCTTTTGCTGTTTTCTTACTTTTTTTTTTTTTTTGCCAGATAATAGATTTACATTTATGACTATGTGATTTGCTGAATGGCTTCAAATCATGTTTATATAAGCCAGGGGGGGGGGAGAGAATGGTGTTAAATTAGGCCCTGTGACATGGGTATCTTGACTTATGTCTATAATGACAAAGGACAGAAATTCCTATTGTTGGAAGAAATGTCCATCTGGGTTCAGTTCCAAGTGGGGAGAAAGACACTGGAAACATAGAAGCTGCTTGGAAGAATGGTTTAATGGTGAACAGGATTAGATGCATTCAAAATCCTGGGTAGCTGACTACATGGAGTGGAGATTGAGGGTTATTTATATCCTCTCTTGGGCTTTGAACTTGAGCTTCCTGTTCCTGTGGCAAGGGCATGTATCCTATTGGTTGCAGTCAGACTCGCATGAGGAGTTATGTTTGTCTGAATCAAGTTTGGTGGAATCTTGCTGGGTGATGTAATATCCACAGGTACCGCGTAGTGAGTTCTGTTGTTATATGGGCAGAGGGCTAATCCTATTATGTCCTGAGGGTCATGTCTTAATCTCATCAGCCTTGAGCTGAAAGCCTAATTGTCTTGTAAATAGGCTGGCCCAGTCTTTTGTCTTGTAGATAAGACGGCACCAAAATATCTGCTGGGGGCAGGGAGTTGGAGTTGAGTTTCTGTTTCCAAGATCATATCTCTCAATTTCTCATCCAGGGAAATAAAATATTCTGCTTTTAAAATATTTCCTAAAATACTTCATTCTTCTAAGCAAGGTGGGTACTAACTTTCTTCACTATCATAATTGAGATTGTAAATTGAAGACTGCCTATAGATAATCCCAGTATTAAGGATCCCAGCAGTTATCCAATACTTTGTTAAAACCAGCTGCTTATCAATTTTGAAATTTGCATTAGTTTAACGCATAGCATCAATTTAGCTTAAAAAAAAAGGGAATACTTTTTTTAACCAGAAATGTATGCCAGACTTTTAAATTGATATGACCGTGATAGGAGATACAGCAAATATATTATCTTTTTAACATCAAACAGATGTTATGCACTAAACAATATATACAAAATACTCAAAAGGGCTCAGTATGTAGAATTTGCACTAAGTGGAAGTATCCAGTACAATATTTTATTCCAATCAAAGGATACCTTTAGGAGTATAATTCAAAACCTCCATCTGTAACTGACAATTCTTAGTTATTTCTGAAAGATATAGTTATTTCTGAAAGAGTTTTCTACTGTCAGTAACTCTTTTTAACCACATTAACAACTGCCGGTATCTTATTCCTTCTGTATCTTGAAAAAGAAAAGAAACATTCTTTTTTGTACTTTGTACTTAATTGTGTATCATTGACAATAGGTAATTTCTTTGTACTGCCTTGACAATGGATAATTTCTCTCCAACATTTTTGTCTGAGGGGAAAAAAGAGTAACCTGCTTTATTCTTAGTAGGTATTACTTCAAGTAACAAGGGAAAAACTGGTCCTAACATTTTCTGCTCCAGTCTCTGAAGGAACAAAAGACATAAAACACTTTGTGTATGCTTAAAGGAAAAAAAGCCAGGTGGAAACAAAGCCATAATTTAGAAAACAGAAGGTAGCATGACATTTTTTAAACAAAATGAAGCTCTAGAGCTTGAAAATTAGCCATTTTGTTTTTTGGGGGGGAAGCAGAGGAGAAAAATGGAATTCTAACAAAGACAGCACCAAAGATAAAAACAGCTCCAAGCTAGTGCCTTTTAGATGTCTTGGGACTGTCAGTATTTTTCATCCATAACTTATTTTTTGAAGTTCTCTGTAGAATTTCATTTTGTTTCCCCTCACCACGTTCTCTGAAATTGCAATTACTCCTGAGTTGTTGGTCACTCAGAATCCATTTTTGCCTTGAGAACTAATCCAAGTTTTCAAACTTCCAATCTGCCCACTCTGACACTTTATTCACCAATTCTTACTTCCTTTGAAGAAAATGCCATTGCCAATTTTACATAAAGCAAACCCCAGGCGAATTATGAATGTGATAAAGCCAACCTCCTGGAGGGTATGAATATGAAGAGTGTTACTCAGGTGAACTTTAAGAAAAGTTCAGAACCACTTCAAACTGCAACCAAATTCAAAATTGGAAATGAATGAGGCTAAAATGAAATAATTTTCTTAAGGCTTAAGAAATAGCTAAGAGCTTTCATATATCTCTGTTGATTTGCTTGCCTATAACTACCAATGAATCCATATCTAAGTCAATAATCCAAGTCTACATGCATTTGGGGGGGAACACTCTGGCTTTAAACAAGCATTATTTTATGTTTTTTAAAAGTACAGAGACAAAGAGAGAAAGAGATTTCAAATGAAGAGCTGCAAACAAAAGGCCAAAGCAACATTTATTTTGTGTTTTCTTTATCCCAAGGAGAATATTTGCTTAAATAATAGCCACGTTTCCAAAGAAGGTAAAGTGTAATTCTAAAAGCTATTACAATGGCTACAGACTCTTAAAAATCAAGGGCATACAAATATCTCCATGCGATAAAAGGAAGAGGAGGACAGCAACCAAGAAATTAACAGATATTCACAAGTTCATTTAACTTTGAAGACACCCTTGGGGACTGAAAAGTGGTGAATGTAACAAAGTTATTTAAAAAGTGCCTGGAGACATAACAGGAAACCAGAGACCCGTTAGCAGGAGAGACGGTGTGGAGAAAGACCTAGAATATCAAGTGAAGAAACAGTCGGAGAAGCACAGCTTGATTAAACATTGGCAGTATATGGGTGTCAGGGAGTGTGGTGAAAAACATGGCTCACTAACTTTCTGGAATCCAATGCAAAGGCATTGTTCTCGGAGCGCTTTGTCGCCTTGGGGGGGGGAAATGTGGATTTTAGTAAGGAGTTAAGGCTTCTATTAGTTTCTCTGTTGAAATGCAGTAGCTGTAGCCCCTTAGTACTACAAAAATACTATAAGGTGTGAGTAAGTATGTCTGAAAGAGAAAAGGTCACTGTTAAATTAAAAATAGTCTTAAAAAAAGAAACCTCTGTCTTCAGCCTGGACCACACTCAAGACAAAAACTCTTGGTGCCTTTAATATTACAGTTCTATATACTAAACATGGTGGGACTATTAATTTGCTCTATAAACTGTTGTGAGGAAGCCTCAAGGAGCTATATTCAGATCACAATAATATCTATGTGTCAAATATTTGTAAGTGAAATCAATCCTATGGATTTCAGTGTAAAAGGTAAATTAATCTGCAGCCAAAGCTGAAATGTTGTATAGTGCAGCCTGATGCACAATTATTCCAAAGTTACTGTAAGTGCCACCTGACTCAAGAAGGTGAGTTCTGGTGGGTTTAGGCAAAACCAAAACCACATAATGTTGTGTTCCATAGGAGGAATGATAATGTATATAAATTCTAGAAATGCAGTGTTTCCCAGGTATTCATATCAAATTAAGTGGATTTGCAAAAAAAAAAAAAAAAATTTTTAGTGTCTGTTTATTTGGGACTTCTACTCTTTATAACTTGTTGTTGTTTTTTTTGTCTTGGAGCATTTCAAGAAGCTGTAGGCCTCCTGATAAACACCCGCTAATTTAGAATTCAGTCTATATGTGCTTCACTTTCTTTGTAAACCGTGTGTATTTTCCTGGCATGTTTTTCCCTAGAATAGGATGGTACTGGACATGTAGAAAATTAAGCTCCAGAATGGGCATGGTTTGCTTATATGTCCCACCAGTGGGAAAGTGTGAAATGGGACACAAAAGTTTGAAGATCTACCCACTCCTTAGGCTGTGTTTTTGGTGCAGTAGCTGATGCACCTGCTTTTCCTTGTTCCTTTAGCTGCTGGAAAATGGAAAAAAGAACCTCTGGTTTCCATTTGAAATTCAAGTGTCAGCACCTCCTCCACACACATTAGCAGTAATTCTGCTTGCTCACTGTTGAGTAGGGGGTTTCTTTATGCAACCAACTATTTTCAGCTTCTTCCTCCACATTTTCTCCAAACTCTCTGAAGTGTTGACATATTCTCTTCAGTGCCAAATATTTATAATGGGTTGTTGTTGTTTTTAGAGAGAGTGACAAAATGTGGTTCCTTTTTCCATCAAGGTTTTAATAGGCATAAGTAACCAACTCATTTGGCATTACCATGGAAGTATTTAAACACTTTCTTTCTGGAAAAAACAACAACAATAAATTGTTATTAAAAATCAAGACTTTCCTGCCTTGTTAGTTACACTGGAGTCTAATAGACCCATTCTGTTATATTCTGTAGTTCTTTATAAGCAAAATACGAGAGTAAACATACAAGCACAACAAGCTGGGTGAGTTAAATCTACTTACTGATCAAAGTCTGATTGATGATCACTTTTCAAAAGTAATGACCAAATAGAAAGTATAAATTCAAGACAGAGACAGTCAGCCTCATCCCCACAGACAGTAATAGACTCTTAGTGATCCTTCTTTTGCCAGTTTTTTCTCTCCATAGTAAATTTGGTTCTGTTCCTGTTTAGATTTCAAAGATATAAACAATGGCCAGAGTTCAAAGCCTCTTTCAATTATTTCTTTCCAAGATTCCATTAGGTTGGAAAAATACAAAGACAATCTTATATAAATAGTAACAATAAATGAGAAGATGGTGTGCTGTAAAGCAAACTATTAGCCTCCAGCATCATCTTTACTACCAATGCAGTCTCTAAATTCTTTGACACTATTAGAAAATATGAAGGAGTTTGTAGCCAGCAGCATACACAGCAAATATTTGAGGGAACATCTGCTGCCAGCTTCATCTTCCCACCGGCTGGTCCGCACCCATCGGGAGGCCCTCCTTCGGGTGCCACCAATAACGGAGTGTCGTTGGGTGGTGCCTAGGGGAAGGGCTTTCTCGGTTGGGGCACCCACCCTGTGGAACCAGCTCCCGGTGGAGTTGAGGACC
>JANHFR010002703.1:11140-22667 GCA_032468015.1 Mimophis mahfalensis | reverse complement strand
GCGAACTGAAGCATTTGTGAACTGAGGTTCCACTGTAACTCATCCATCGTTACCTTTTGAAAAACAATTATCTGAAGGAGAATGAAAATATTAAAGGTGAGAAGAAATCCACGCAGATTGCAGAAATGCAGTTTGATATATGAGCATGTCTGAGTACAATGCTGAAAATAATTTAAAGCAGAAATGGAACCATATATTCCACCAGCAGAGTAAATAAAGCAAGCACTCCCTAAGGGGCTCTTTGCAGTTGGGTAGGGAGCCCAAAGCATTATGGGAAAAATAATGTTATAATAAAGCAGAACAAGCCATAACCTATACTTAAGGATGCATCTCTGCCACATTATTCCTGTTAGAGATAATGATGAAATACGGAGCTGGTGCTAATGATTTGCTTTATAGCATAGGAGTTATTTTAGTAAATAAGTTATAAAAAAGAAAGACAGGGCAAAAGCAGCATTAATACCAAGTATTAGCCCAATGGATTTTTTTGGACCTTCTTGCATTTGAACAAACAAATGTTAGGGCCAGATCTTGCACATGTAATGATTAACATTCATTTTTGAAACTAAAAGGCCCTTTTATACACTTGAATCTGAAGGAATAACACAGTGGCCTTTCATACTTTTGCCATTGTCTCACCATAGCATGACTCAATATCTGTTTTCGTGTTGTGTTCTCAAGATGTCTTCACCTATCTCTCAATCTGTACAAATCAGAGGTGGTATTCAGCAGGTTTGGACCAGTTCTACTGAACCGGTGTAATGATTCTGTGTAGTTCCGAGAATCAGCAAATCGCATCACTGACTGGCCCCACCCACCCTGCTCTGCCCCACCCCACTCCACCCTATATATATTGCCTTTGCATGTGGCCCAGCTAATCTCCACACCGCTCCTCACCCAAGAGCATGCCACCCGCTTGCCTTTTGCCTTGTGTCAGGGCCTGGGGACATGCCATTCCCAAGCTCCAGCCTTGCCCACTCACCATTCACCTTGGCCAGGTCATGGAATGCACCATTCCCCCACTCTGGCCTTGCCTTGGAGCCTCCATCCACCTTGGCCAGGTCAGAAAAGATGCCATTCCTCAGCTCTGTCCTTGCCCTGGAATATCTGCCTGCTTGCTGTTTACCTCGATCAGGTTGGGGAATGAGCCATTTCCCTGCTCTGGCCTTGCCTCAGGCCTCTGCCCCCCTCTGGCCTCAAACTATATCCCTCCCAGGCTGAAGCAATTTATTCAGCCTGTAGCCTGCCCTGCTAGGCCAAAGGGCTGTGGTGTGTGTATGTGGGCGCAGGAGGACCGAAGCGGTTTGGGAATGAAGTGGATGGTTCTTCTTACCTGTAATAAGTATCATCCAGAAAGTGCTGCAGTGGAAATCTTGAAGCCACTTCTTCTATCCCTTGCTGAGTCTTGGTTGCTCGTGGAGATGCTCCATGTGCTCTCTGGGTTGGCAGCTGCTTCTCTCTGCTGCTGCTCTTGCTTGGAGAGCTTCTTGTGTAATTTAGCAGTTATGAGCTGCTGCTTTCCTCTAAGTCCCATCCGGAAAGCGCTGCAGCTGAGAGAAACAGCATGGAACATGGCTGCTGCTTCTCTCTGCCACAGCACTTTGTGAATGGGACTTATAGGAAAGAAGTGGCTCACAGCTGCTAAATTGCACAAGATACTCTCCCAGCAGTGCAGAGAGAAGCAGCCACTGCTCCAGAGAGCAAAGATGGAGGGGAGCAGGGTAAGCCCCAAAAGGCTGCTTGGGTGAGCCTTGCTTCATGGCAGAAGCCGTGTATATGTGCATGTGTGCATGCTCATATTTTTGGTGAACCAGTGGTGGAATTATTTGAAACCCACCACTGATACAAATCTATCTCATTAATGTTACAGTTAGGTTACCCTAGGAAAGCTAGATCAACCCAGGATGTATTGGCTACATTAGGCTACTGAAAGGTCACCCCAAATCAGGGACTTTCTGGTTTGAGTGGCAGGAAAATCCCCACATTTCAGGACAGTACCTTTCACTTTTTAAACCTGGTTTCAAAACAATCTCAGTTTCAAAGACTTAGTTTTGAATGGGGATCAGTCCAACTTATATTCAAAAGACACTGGCAAGTTATGCAATACAATGGGAGAGAGACTCCTGTGGTTTTTTTATACCCTTTCTCTATGCTTCTAAAAAACTGGTAAAACCATGTCAAAAGTAGCCTAAACAAAGATTTGGTGATATTTCAAAAGAGCTTTAAATCTGTATTTATAAGTAGCCTGCAGGAACATCAATAGGTATTGGTGAACTTTCCAGTAAAGCCAGATCATTGCCCATGTCTATCAGCTGTTTTTCAGCTCCATGGCATCAGCAATCACACATGTAAAGTGAAGGCTTCTCCCTTGCCTTGCTGCCTTCCCAACTCTGACAAATGATCCCCAGTCCTGTTAACTGGAAAAGTAAAGAGAGCTAAATCTTTATTTGTCAGGTTTTCCATCTGCCTCTGCATGGGATCACAATGACAGTTAATGCAGCCTATGATTGCTGTGATTGCATGATTGCAAAGCAATCAAACTGGTCAGTCCTAGAGCAGATCAACCCTGACTGCTCTTTAGAAGGCCAAATCCTGAAAATGAAACTTAAATACTTTGGCCACCAAATGAGAAGAAAGGACTCACTGGAAAAGAGCCTAATGCTGGGAAAGATTGAGGGCAAAAGAATAACGGGACAGCAGAGAACAAGGTGGCTGGATGGAGTCAGTGAAGCAGTTGGTATGAGCTTAAATGGACTCCGGGGGATGGCAGAGGACAGGAAGGCCTGGAGGAACATTGTACATGAGGTCACGATGGGTCAGACATGAAAAAAAAGCATTCATGTTTTTGACTGCTGCTTCTCATCACTGCCTCATATCTGAGCTATTGTCCACTAAGACTCCATCATCCCTCTCACAATAGTTACTGCTATTGAGCCAGGTTTCACCTAATCTGTACCCATATATCTGATTTTTTTTTCTTGCCTAAGTGCAAAACCCTACTTTTCTTTACCTTAAATTTCATTTTGTTAGATAAGGCCCAGTGTTCAAATCTATCGAGATCCTTCTGGACCTTGAACCTATCTTCTGAAGTGTTGGCTATTCCTCCCAGTATTGTGTCATCTACAAATTTCATGAATTCTCCTTCTATTCCCTCATCTAAAATGTTTATGAAGATGCTGAAGAGTATTGGGCATAAAAAAGAACCTTTGGGTGCTCCCACTGCTTATTTTCTCCCATGTAGATGTAGTTCTATTGAGGACCACATGTTGAGTGTGATTTGTCAGCCAGTTACAAACCCATCTGACAGGGATGCTGTCTATCCCACATTTTTTTTAACTTACCAAGAAGTAGATTTTGGTCTACTTTGTCAAATGCCTTACTGAATCCAAATATATTATGTCCACTGCATTTTGCTGATCCACTAGTTTACTCCCATTTTTATAGAATGAAATAACATTTGTTTGGCATGATCTGTTTTTGACAAATGCAGGTTGCTTCAGGTTATAACTTTGCTTTTTTGTAGGTGTTCACTGATCTGTTGCTAGATTATCTTTTCCAGGATCTTCCCAGATATTGATGTGAGGCTGAACTGTCTGTAGTTTCCTGGATCTGTTTTTGTGATATCAATTTTTATTCTTTTTTTCCCCCCTTACATCCTTTCTTATTGTGTGATCAGAGTTGGTTTTGGGCTTTATATGTTAATACAATTCATCATAAATTCCTATCACATTTCTCAAATTATAAATCATCCTCATTGTCTTATTTAAATGTCCATTAGCAATCGATATCTAAACATTTCTCTGTTATATAGAAACCATCTTAATTTTGAATATGTTTACAACCAAAACATATCAATATTATTTATAGTCTCTATCACCTTTTCCATTGCATAATTCTTACATATAATTATTTTTACATATCATTTCTCAGTTTATGTGAAATTTTATTTTAATTATTCATTTTAATTCACTTCCTGCAAACAGGCTTATCCATTTAAAATAATTCTTTCAATTCAATTATTAATCAATCTTACATCATTCTACTTGATCCATTTCACATTAGGACTATTAGTAATTTCTGTTAACATTAAATTGCTCTAATTATTTTTCCAATACTTATCTCCATCTTTATCTATATTTTCTTTTATTCCATACATTCATTTCAATATAATAAGCAAAATATCACTTCATTGTTTTAAAATACCTAGTGTAAATAACTAACTTCAGTAAATTTCTAATCTTTCTGATTTTTACATTTATATATTTTACAAACATTTATCATTCTACCATTTCCCCTCTCTATCTTGTTTCAGCCTTAATTTACAATCAAATTGTTTTTAAAGGCTTAAGCGGCCATTTTTCAACCATTGTCCCCTCTTCTCTTTGAAGTTATAATCAAAGTCTCTCTTTTATTCTCCCTCCCATGCTTCTCATATTCATCTATGACCCCCTCCAATTCATCAACCATCGATTCATCTGTTGTATTTTCTCCAATCTTTCTTCTTTTTGTTGTTGTCTTGTTAATTCTCTTTTTATCATTTCTTCTTTTCCCTCATTCTGTAGATTCCTTTGCTGACTTAACAAATCCTTTCTCCTCTCTTGATCTCACTCCAGTTGCTGTGCTGCATTTTTCATTTGCTGCGCTGAGACATCAATTTGCCCTGGCTTCTCCAATGTCGACTCCACCATAGCATAGACTCTCAAATCTCTATTCATTATATTTTTTTAAAAAATCCAATTTCCAGCATTTCATCCATCAAGTCTATCATTTCTTGGAGGGCTAGAAGCATTTTATCAGGCAGACTTCTCCTTTCTACAGCATTAAAAAATATAATCACAGCTCAGTCTCTCCCTACCACCTGGGAGCCGCTTCCTTCTTCTGAGAGTAGTTGACACTCTCTATTGTTTTCGGTCATTCTCTCTTTGATGTAAATCCACCTCTTCAGTTACAGCTCTAGAGTCTCTTTTTCTTAACACTGCTCTTTAGGGCTGATTTTCAATAGAAATTGTCTCACCAGCAACAAACTCTGTTCACTCCTCTCTTCCTCCTGTGCAATCTTGTGTTCAGGCTGACTCCAACTTTGGGATGGCTATTTTTAGACCATCACTTGTCACCATCTTCGGCTTAGGGGATTTCCTAGTCAGGGAGGGGAGATGAGGCTCCCCTCAACCTGCCAGACTGCTCCCCTCTGCTTCACCACCCCTCCAAGGCAGTTCTGGCTCCAATTGGAGCCTCCGATGGTCAAGCCTGTATCAGGACTGCAGTAGTTGCAGTCCCTCCACCCAATATTGCCGGAAATCAAACCAGAAGTCCCTGGATCTGTTCGTTGTTTGTTTTGTTTTGTTTTGTTTTGTTTTTTTGAAGATGGGAACCACCTCAGCTCTTTTCCAGTCTTCTGGTAGTTCCCTGATACTCCAGGATCTTTGAAAGATATAATTCAATTGATCCAAAATCAACATTGTTTTATACTGATTTAAAGCGCTAATGGTTAGTATTAATTGAGCATGTAGACCCCATAAACTGTTTCTAGAACAAAGCAATCACCTTTGCACATTCATTTTTAAAATTATTTGTACACATGAATAGACTTGATTAGCTACCAAAATGTTCATTTTGAAAAGCTTTTGGTAGCAATATTTATTCTCCTGGGTGGTTTGTGTCAAAGCCAAAATGTTTGAAATAAATGTATCTGCATATACATAGACATATGCGCACACAAAATTTTCCTTTATGTCTGCTTTTTACTGCCTTAATATTTTTGGCAATAGTTCAGTTGATTTATTTTAGTAATGCAAAATGTGAGAATATATGATGTATTCATTTCATGTTTATTTTTTCTAGAATAAATTTACTTTAATATCATCCATTTGTATAAATGAAATAATTGATTAGAGTTATTGAGTCTGAACATTGCTTGTTTTGAGAAACTTAATTGCACTGATACAGATTATTGTAGCATAATATAAATTCAAAGAAAAAGTAGAAATCAGTCCATAAACAGTTTAAAAGCTGTTCACCCAAATGTATACTTGTATTAATATAAGCATCTTTCAAATTATTTCCAAAGAAGTATTTCTTTGTAGATAGAAGTATTTGTAGACAGAAGTAGTATTTGCCAAGATTCTTTTTTTAAAAAACCAGATGATCTCCAGAATACACTGCACTGTTCAATATCTTATGTTTTTATGAGCTATGCAGAAATCCTCAGACTCACCTATTGTTTTACATGTTTAATATTTTATTTATAAATATCACAAGTATTTATCAGAAGGTGGAAGGGCACTTTGCCTCCTAGTTTAAAGAGAGAAATATGAAAAGCCTAACCTAGATTCTCGAAGCCTTGCCATACTAGGGTAAGATGATTCAGAAGGTTGTAGCTTTTCAACAATGGGATCTGTTGTAAGATTATTGGAATCCAATTTCAGCTGGCTTCTAGATTGGCCAAAGGGTTGAGAATACCTTGGTCATCTTGATAGATTATTTTTTAGGAGCAAAATAAAGAGCATGGTCCTGATAATTATTCTTGGCCTGTCCAAGGATTTTGATATTAATCGTAATATTATCCTTACAGATTTTCTCTGAGATTTGGGAATAGGGAATATTTCTATTCTTATGAATAGAATGAAACCATCAGAGGAAATAATCAAATAATTTGACATTGAGTGCTTTTAGTATGCTGTTGGTAACCAGGCATGTTTCTTTGTGACATCTTTAGGGAGAAATGGCATCACTCCTTGAATGCCAGCACTCAATAATGGATAGGATGAGAAATAATAAACTAAAACTGAATCTCAGCAAGATAGATATACTCACTGTGACACACCATAATTTCGAATAGGTGGTTGATCTGTTGGTCTGAATGAAATTAGATTCTCCCAGAAGGAGCAAGTATACTGTTTCTGAACCTCAATCCCTTTCTGGTTTCCCACAGACTGATGCAGTGCCCTTTTATCAGCTTTAAATTTAAATTACATGCCCACTATATTTTAGTAAGATAATGCTCTTAAAATGATAGAGTATACGCTAGCATTATAAATTTATGTTATAACAGGTTTGCTCTGTTCTTTAGAATTTAGAAATTTTTAGGGGAAGCACTAGAACAAAGTCAGTGAATGATTTCAAGAGACTGCTAATAGATTTTAAAAGTCTTAGTTTACCAATTTAAGCATTGTAGATTTATTCTCTCAATAACAAAATTAATTATCAAGAAAGCCTACCTGTCATTCGCCAGCTATCAAATGATGATGGGAAGTCCAAAGACAGGTCTCAGAGACAATCTTTGATGGAGATAATCTTGTGAATAATAGGATTTCAAGCTTCTCCTTTCTTCACTTCTGTTTTATAGACAGTATAGGATTAGAGTAACACTATAATTTTACTCACAATTATTGATGATGCTTCATCAATTTACAGAGTTCATTCTCCTTTGTGGGCATCATTATGATGTTCCTGTTTGTACCCATAATGTGACCGTGCCATAACATCAGGGAGTGCAAGAAAACTATTGCAATGGTGGATCACCAATTCTCTTTCCCTTCAGAGCCAGATCCTTTTTGGAATTTCTCTGAACAACGTGCATTTTAATATATACAGCACATGTCATAAGCATATGTTGCTTTCAATGAGTATACCACTTCCATCTTTTAATGTTTTCCTATTAATTAATACTAACATTAGTAACACAGAAGCTTAACTATGTTAATGTGTAATATATGGGGTTGTCTTTGTATCTGTGTTATTGTAACATGTACATCTGTTTCTAAAATGCTTCTCAGGCATTGAGTCAATGTATTTAAATAGCCTACTTAGTGATTGGAATGAGCAATTTACACTTAACAAGCATGCTGAAATGCTTCCTGTTCAAAATGGGCTTTTTACTTAAGGTAAAGCTTCCATATCAACACACTAAATAGACACTTTTACATCTACACTTACAAT
Organism: Mimophis mahfalensis; assembly: GCA_032468015.1. Taxonomy (NCBI): domain Eukaryota; kingdom Metazoa; phylum Chordata; class Lepidosauria; order Squamata; genus Mimophis; species Mimophis mahfalensis. Next base: position 14,729 of record JANHFR010002703.1, on the reverse strand, counting down.
AAATCTCTTAATCTGTAAAGATGGATTATGACTGCTTCAGTTTTGTAGCTCAAACACAATCTGCCAGGTCCTTTAATGGAAAGTAATAAAAAGTATAGCATAAAAAGTGAATTAATTAAACTGAGTAATGCACACAGGACTCAAATGTGTATTTAACTGCTACTTTTACTTTTACAGGAATCTAAAACTATATTTGTCACAGAAGGTACTGTGGTTATTGTGCTAAATCAAAATGAAGAGCTTTATATTTCATATTATAGTATGTCAGAAATATGAAAGACTTATGAACCTTCAAGGAAAAATTATAAAGATTAAAAAAATAGTGAGTTGTACAATTATTAATACATTAAATAGTCATGATTCTTCATTCAAAATTAGATAAAAATAGATATGAGGTACAAAATATGATTAATTGATTCTATTTGAATTCTTGGCACACTTTGTTGAGTGATGTGCTTAAGAATTGAAAAGGGAAAAGTAGTCACAAATAAATTTACTTCATTGTTATGCTGTTCCATACAGATTTTTTCTTTAAGTCTTTAAGAGTCACATGGTTAATGATTAATAATGCAATGCCATCACTTTGGTTGGCAAAGCAGACATTTTGGGCAGCTTGAAGATGTTTTACAAGAAATAGGGGAATTCACTGTCAGATACTTAATATATCCATTTTAAAAAGTATAATTTTGGTATAAAATGGCAGCAAATTACATCTCAAAGTATCTCAGCAAGATACAAACTCTTTTTAGAGATTATGCATATTTCCTGTGGAATTAAAAAATGATTTTACAATTATGAATGTTAAGAAGTTTCCATGATAAAATTCCTAGAGATTTGGCTTGGGATGTTTTTTAGTTTTTTTCCTGGAAAAGTAAATCTTTTCCTGACACTTTTCATAGCATTGAGTTTTCTACTCAATACTTATGTGGCCATGTGGTCAATCTGTAAGGTGTCAAAAATGTATATCAACTGTTGTGTGAAGAGCCTGGTGGGGTTAAAAAACACACTTTAGGAAGTCATTATAAAGTTTAATAAAGAAAGATGAAACACATCACTTGCATATTTTTAAAAACTAAGTAATGTTTGAATGCTATTCTAAATTTGAAATGCATAGGATATGAAAAACATATTTTCAAGTAGTGCAGCATACATTTAGCAAATAGACAACCTTTTACAATATTCTATCGCATGAAAATGAATAAAAAAACAGCTTGTTTTTTCCCGCCTTATCCAGTAAAAGTCATTGGATAAAAATGTCTCAAGTTAAGGCTTTACAGGAATAAACTACATGCTTCACTTTTCTTTTTAATTAGTAAATAATGATTTTACAGACCAAGGTCAAGGTATCTAATAACTGCATATATCTTCAGACTAAATACTAGGCTTTACTCCAAACACAAAATACAGACCAAGATAAGTCTTAATGACTGACTTCCTTTCAGACATTAAACAGATCAGAAGCATTCTTTAATGACTGAGAATGTCTTTTAGAAGGGTCAGACCACATAGGCAACTTTCAATTAAGTTTCAGGGCCTTGAAATATTAATGGGTAGTAGTAATGTGTACTATGTAGAATCCAATCAGCCCAAGATAAGGAGACTTCTTCACTCGCAGGATGCAGTATAGACAAAGACATGCTGTCAGACTGCTTTGAAAATGGATGGTTCATTCACTTTCCTTTTGCATTTCTACAAATATTTTAATTAGACCTGAGACAGCTAAGCTGGGCTAGTAAAGAAATCCGTTTACTGTTTATAAATTAGTTTCCTTGTTCCAGGAACCTTTAGAAAGATTCATCCAGGAAAAATTATGTGAAAATCTAATTTGGAAAGTAGAATAATTTTGTAGATTTTGTAACAGGACTCAAGTAGGCAGTTTGTTAAAAGCAGAAGCTTTGTAGCATTACCTCTCTCTCTTCTTCTTCTTCCCAAAACCATCTAATGCAGACGGTCCTTGACTTATGCCATTCATTTAACAACCCTTCAAAGTTACAACAGCACTGAAAAAAAGGTGCTTCTCACAATCATGACTTTTGCAGCATCTCTGCAGTCCTTCAATCAAAATGTGGCTGCCTGGCATGTATTCACAGCATGTGCAACTTCTTAGGGGGCTTCTAGCAAACCAAGTCAGTGGAGGATGCCAGATTAGCTTAATGACTGCATGATTTGCTTAATGATCATGGGAAAAAAGATTGTAAAATTCGTTGTGAATCACTTAGCAACCACATCACTTAGCAAAGTTCTGGTCATACATTGAGGACTACCTGTAAAAGAAATTATCTGATGTAACACTGTCATTTTAAGTATTCCCTGCCCAATTTCATTTCAGTGGCTGTTGTGTGCAGGGCAAATCAATTTTTCCAGTGATATTATCACTCGTTTCTCAAAATCCCAAAATACCTTGGCTATGGAAGGCCAGCATTGTGTAAGCCTGTTTAGCGGAAATGACAAAGATCAAATTATGATACAGGATTGACATGCTATTTGTCATGTTAAAGTATCAAAATTTCTAACCAGATGACAGTGTTGCTGACAAAAGCTCTATGGATATGTTCCTTGTGAAGGATTAAGAATATGTTCCAGCACTCATAGAATAGAAAGTGTCAGTTCTTATATGGTATACCCTCTGTTTCTATTCCGCATATTCATGAACTAAATATATATATACACTCAACTCCAATCTATAGAAAACAGTAGCTTTTTTCAAAAAACCATAAAAGCTATGAACAACGGATATTAAGTTGACATGAACTGGATTCTATTCTGGATTCTATTCTGTTTTCCAGCTCCACTCCTTTTTCCCATTGTTCATTTTGTAGATCATGAAAAGAAAGGGAATATTATAATACATATCAGGCTGGGCAACTATCCAGTTTTATGTCAATTGCAGTTTAAGTAACCATTGCATCCACTTCCTTATCCAAGTCGTGAATAGGACTGTTGAAAGGAACAGGCTACAGAATTTAAATGTGGCATATGCGGCAAGATTGGACTTATAAGAGAATCTGGGGAGTTTTTGTAGACCTAGTGTTTCATAGCTTTAAAAAAATGTCATCACTTTGAAACAACCCTGATGAAAGGAGGGTCACAGGAGTGTATAAAGGGGATGTAGAAGTCACACACACTCTTGCAGGTACGTATTAGGAATCCCTAATTTATTTAGCTTTCTAAGAAGTAGCTTTTCTCTTTGTTTGGAAAGAATGTAGACATAATCATGTACAATATATACAGAAGAAGTACAATTATATGAGAGAAAACCATTGAAGGAAGTTATTTAACTGTGAACACATTAGAAACCCATTAATAATATTCATATTGAGGCTTTAAAATAGAAAATAATAGCAATAAGACTTATAAACCACTTAATAGTGCTTTGAGTCAGTCAGAATCGAACTCCTGGATTGAGCAATGAGTTATCCTGCAATACTGCATTCTAACCACTGAACTACCTTGACTTATCGTACCTTGAATAAAGGTAATGTATTCAAAATTTCACTCAACTATTATCTGAAGTTGAAATGGGATTGATTGATTTCCTTCCTTCCTTCCTTCCTTCCTTCCTTCCTTCCTTCCTTCCTTCCTTCCTTCC
>JANHFR010002700.1:97362-110968 GCA_032468015.1 Mimophis mahfalensis | reverse complement strand
GATGAGCACTGCCCCCTAGAGTCGAGAACGACTAGCACATATGTGCGAGGGGAACCTTTACCTTTACCTTTACCTTATTCAAAGTATATTACAACCAGACTAAAATATATTTTTTTCATACAGGCTGGCAAACAGGAGAAGGGTACCTGACAATGATACCCCTAGTTATTTTTCCCCTTTTCTAACTGAACATAGGATAAAGATTCCAATTCCTGAATTAGATAGTAATGCTATAATCAAGTATTCCTCATCAGCAAACTAAAATGATGGTTGGGCAAAATCTGCTTTTATTGAGGAAGAATCTACCCAAGGGTATAGGTTATAAAATAATACCATTTTTTCTTCCTTGAAACTTGCTGGCAAATTTCATTTGGGACTCAAAATTGTTTGTTTGGCAGGAGCCACACAGAAACTTCTTTAGTTCTAATAAGGTGGCTTGTAGTAGAGGTCATGGAAATGGTTACAGCCGACCTATTTAGCTCTGTCATTTTTCTGACAACTGAGGAGTCTGATACAAAACCATCTGGAAGAAAAATGTAGTACCTGGTTTCTATCAACCACTTCAGCAGAACAGAACTGTACACATACTAATAAGACAATGTGTTGTCCAAAACACTAACGCTGAGCAATTCTTTGCTGTCACATACAGAATTTCTGATGTAGGGTTCCAATTGGTCTTTTAATATGCATGCATTTTCTGCCATCTTGTGGCTAAATAGTATAAATTTTAGGGACCACATTTCCCACTTAATTTTCATTTTAACCAAACTACGCCAACTGATAAAGTCATTATTACAGCATGCTTTTTTACATAAATGAATATTCTTCAAGATTTTAAGGCCTTATCACGCAATTCATTTCTAACTGCTGACAGAGACTCATTACAAGTATTTATTTCTGGGAAAATGTTGCTTTCTCACAACCTACTATATTCACAAAAATATTATTCCCCATACCTATTTTATATCAAAAGACTTTATTAAATATTGCCTGGTTGCTTTTTCCTTTTTTAAAATAAAAAAAAAACCCAGATCATTTTCAAGTCACTTACAAAAAAGCCAATGAAGGTAAAATGCCTTAGATTAAGTTGGTTTTTCTTCCTTTCCTGCTATGATTTTACAATAGCTCTATAATTGTGCTGTTAGCATATGTGTGTATCTTTTGAAGTTTTATAACTCATGCTAAACAAATCAGTTATAGGCTTATATTAAATTGCAGAAAAAGAAATCAGATCTACAAAAGATATATTTTAGCAAGGACCTCAGATAACTCAAAATGATTACCCCGAGAAGTAACGCAATCTTTTTACAAGGGATATTGTTGGAATGTGTATCTTTCTGGCTCCCAGGTGTATCAAAACAGATTACAATTCAAACTCAGGTTCAATACTTATAATGCCATTCCCTCCTATGAATGCAGTTCAGAATGCAATGACTCCCAAATGAAGAATGCAATTCTATGTACATTCAGAGGAACAACATTAAAGATTAGGATTTACTTTGAAATAAATAAATTCACTCTGTACACATATGCAATCAAGAAAAAAAAGTTGTTCTTAAAGGAAAACCATATGGCATACATGAAGAAGTGATGGAATTTGAATGCAGCCTGATTTCTAACAATTCTGGACAGCTGATTAAAATACCTAAGAGGAATATCTGAATTCTAATATTTCAATCTAGTTAGATGGGCAAATTTACTTCTTGATTTAATAGTATTGGCTCAAAATTCAATTAAAAAGCACTATTGAGAATACCATAAAATAAAAACAAAATGCAAAATATTATTAGTGGGTAGGGTTCCATTGTGCAAGATCAATATTTTAAAAATTACTATTTTAACTGAATCTCACAGCAAATACTCTAAAACCTTTACTATTTATCACATTTTAGAAAATAACAGAAAACAATTCTAGAATTAACCATCACTGCAGCCCTTTATTTTTAGGGCATTTTCATCTGGGTTTCACAATATTTTGTCATGCAATATTGTGTTTATTTGCACATCCCTCAGAGCTCACTGAGACTTTATGTGGAATTTTGCAGGCTTTCATTTCTCTGATTTTTACAATATCCACAACAGTTGTTCATTTGTCATATTGCAGCAAGATTTCATAAATTTTCACTAACATTTCTACAGTTCATTCAATGTTTTGACAAAGTTTTAGCTGGAATTTTACAAGTATTTCCAACTGAAATTTTAATACAAGACAAAATGACAGCCAACTATCTAAGAATAAATATAATTAATTTATAGCAATTACTTACTGACTGGCTGGTTCGACTGTTGTCTTTTCTTCAGCACCATTGATCTCCTCATCACTATCAGAATCCACCCCACTCTCACCTTAAAATAAAATGTCAACATGAGATGTTATGTTTTGATAGCATTTTTCTGTCTTAATAAATAAATATTGTTATTCCTGTCAAGGAACACGTAGTCCATCTGTGTCAGAAGCAGGCCTGAAATAATCAATCTCTTAATTGCAATCGGTAAAGGAAATATCTGCATTTTAGAGACAGTTGGCACTGCAAACTCCAAAGATGTACTCTTTCTTGGAAGAGCAACAGATTGTTTTAAAATAAGCATTGGCTGTCTAGTAGTTGCTCCATATTTACACCCAAGGAAAAAAACCCCACCACATTTATGTCGGGAGCCCTGGTGGTACGGTGGTTAGAATGCAGTATTGTAAGCTAATTCTGCCAACTGCCAGTAGTTCAATTCTCGTCACCTCAAGGGTTGAATTAGCCTTCCATCCATCCGAGGTGGGTAAAATGAGGACCCAGATGGTTGGAAGCGATATGCTGACCATGTAAACCACTCAGAGAGGGCTGGATAGCACTGCAGAATGGTATATGAGCCTAAGTACTATCGTATTCTTTATGCACAAGAACTCTATCATATTTATTTATTTATTATTGAGATTTATATGCCGCCATTCTCCCGAAGGTCTCAGGGTAGCTTACAGTAGGTAAAAACACACAATAGAAAATTTAAAACAGAATTAAACAAATTACTCAATAATAAATTAAAACTCAGACAGACAATTTAAAACCCCAAATCAGTCCAGACTGGCTTGTTGGAATAGCCAAGTCTTCAGATCGCGGCGGAAGGTTCGGAGGTTGGGGGCAGTTCATTCCAGAGGGCGGGCACACCCACAGAGAAGGCCCTCCTGCTGGGGGTCGCCAACCGACACTGTTTGGCTGGTGGCACCCTGAGGAGGCCCACTCTTTGAGAGCGCACTGGGTGATGGGAGGCTATAGCCGCCAGCAAGTGGTCCACAAGTACGCTGGGCCTAAGACATGTAGGGCTTTATAGGTGATAACCTGCACCTTGAATCGCACCCGGAGGGCAACCGGAAGCCAATGCAGCTTGCAAAGGAGGGGTGTAACATGGAAGTATTGGAACACCCCCATCACCACCTGCGTGGCCTCATTCTGCACCAGCTGAAGCCTCCGGATGCTCTTCAAGGGCAGCCCCATGTAGAGAGCATTGCAGTAGTCTAGGCGAGAGGTGAAAAGAGCATGAGTGACTATCTGTAGGGCATCTCGGTCCAGGTAGGGGCGCAACTGGCGCACCAGGCGAACCTGTGCAAATGCCTCCCTGGTCACGGCCATAATATGTTCTTCTAAACTAAGCCATGAATCTAGGAGGACAGCCAGATTGCGTGCCCTCTCTGAGGGGATCAGCACCTCCCCCCCATCACCAAAGATGGAATGTTCTGGACAATACAAGATGCTGGTATCCACAGCCACTCAGTCTTGGAAGGATTGAGTCTGAGCCTATTCCTCCCCATCCAGATCCGGACCGCCTCTAGGCACCGGGACATCACGTCACGGTCATCACTGGGTTGGTTTGGGGTGGAGATGAAAAGCTGAGTATCATCAGCATATTGGGGATACCTCACCCCGAATCTTCAACATGGAACCCTGCAGAACCATTGCTAATAAGCATAGGCAAAGTTTTATGTTTGTGTAAGCTAACATCTGACCACTCAGAACCTATAGCTGTCCAGATGTCCAGAATGTGGCATCATGGGAAGTTATGGGCATACCTTGACATGCCCATGTTAATCCACCTCTCTGTGAGCTGCATTGGCTTCCTATAAACTTCCAGGTTTAATTTAAAAAGCTGCCATCTGTAAACCTCTTCATGATACAAGGTTGAGTTATATGCAAACCATCTGCCTATCCAAACGTATAGTGGAATGCATGGATAATCTTGAGAAAAGGGGAGAAGAGATATTGCCTGGGAAACTAATAGACGAGAAAGACAGAAGCCCACAATTGTTGAATGGTCAAAGAAAGAAACTTAGAAAGGACCTGTCCTAACAGGTCTAGCAGTGAAACGTGGCAGGCAGGAAGTCTGCGTTTTTAGACTTGCAAGATCCTGTTAATGTAGCCTTACAATAAAGTATAGACTTAGCTCATCTAGTTGTGCTTCATGCATGGTTTACCTGGGAACTCCAACCCAACAAATCCAAGAGACTTGGGAGACACTAAGTCCTTTCCATCAAGCAATGTTATCTGATGGACCGCAGAAAGAATGCTTTCATTGTCATGGTGCCTGCTTACCTCCTCGCCCCACCCAATAATTTGAATGGACAGCTTATTGGCTAAAATGTTGGCCTTTAAGAAAGCATTGAAGAGCTGGCTATTCCCATAAGAATTGGTCCCGGACACTGAGTGAGACAAAATCTGAGACATCTTTAGCGTATGTTTTATGGCATTGAGTGATTGTCCCTACTTGTTTTTAAAGATTTGATACTGCACTTAGTTCTAAATTTCCTGTGAACCGACCTGGTATTTTGAACTGTGCAACCATATAATTTGAATAAACGAAAACAATCCCCATTAAGATGAACATAAAAGATACCTGCAAAACAACTTCCAATTTTTAATTTGAAAAGTAAGAAAAAAGTATTACATTTGTGAGCAACTCTGACTCCAAAAATATTAATCTTAAATCTCTATATTTAGAGAGATTCCAGCTACATTTCCCTACACTTGCTAGAAGTGTCTTATTCTAGTTATAGTATAGACAATTACTGTATTTGTCTGCAGCATATACAAACACTCTTTTTTGCTTAGTGTTCATTGGGGATCCACAATTTCAAAAAAGACTCCACTGCTTTAGGAATATATAAGCGTATCACACAACGAAAGCAAGGTATAATTAATGAACGTGCTTCTTTAAATGCCCATATCTATACATTTGGGACTACTAACTTGGGCTGAACTATTCAATATCCAAACAATGTCTCAGTAATCACATCTTCCTTTAGTGGGAGGAGCTGCCCTTGATGCCAAGTAAGGGCACTGGCAAATCTCTATTCATACTGCAATAACAAAATAGAATTTATGCTTTCTTCATAAGGACAGAGTAAATGGATGTTTGATGTTTATATTCTAGTCCTATCTTGCATTCCCTACAGTAACTGACCTTCTCTATCAACACCTGCCATCACTTCACTTCTATTCAGACTTTGGCTTTATTTCATCCAAATCATATAATATCTTCCTCAAATCCCAGCACTGGTTTCTCATTCTCTTCTGCAATACAATTTCCTTGTCTTTATCTGTAGGTCTGGCAGAAGATTGCGCTGGTATATATACTTGAAGAATGAACAGAAAGGATATTTTCATAGACAGACAATGTTGATGAACAGTTGGGAGATATAAAAAATGGGAGTTGCTCTGCTTTCTGTAAGAATAAAGGAGATGCTTTTTGCATACTTTGCGTGAAAATTCAGTGCTTTTTGCGTATTTTGCATGAAAAAAAAAATCCTGGGTTTCAATCCCTGATATCATCAGTTGCCAAATCTTGAATTTGAAATTGTAGGGATAGTTACTGCATGTTGGTACAAGTAGTCTTCGACTTGCAACAGTTTGTTTAGTAACTGTGACTCATAACCATTTTTCACACTTATGACCATTGCAGCATCCCCATGGTCATGTGATTTAAATCTGGAGGCTTGACAACTGACTAATATTTAAGATGGTTGCAGTGTGCCAAAGCCATGTGATCACCTTTTCTGACCTTCTGATAAGTTAAGTCAATGGGGAAGCCAGATTCACTTAACAACTGTGCTACTAATTTAACAACTGTGGTGATTCACTTAACAACCTTTGGTAACCTGTAGTAAGAAAGGTCATTAAATGGGGCAAAATTCCCTTAACAAATGTCTCACTTAGCAACAAGTTCTTGCCCTTTAGAGGCATGAACTTCAACTCCCAATGACTAACCTGTCCAGATGATTCTGGAGATTAAACTCTAAATATGGAGGGCATTCGTGGGGGAATAAACATCACCAAGATAGATAAAGTAGAGACTTAGTTCATAGGACAAGGCAGTGCTAGAGGGTCCCATCTTACTGTATATACAGTAAAAGTTACATCTTAATACACATACATACCTATTGTATTTATTTTTTTACTACAAAAATATTTCTGATTTTTTTTAATTGAAACAAAGCTGTGTCCTCATCTAGTTTTCAAAAGTTGTTACTCTCAAATCTTAGAATAAGCAATCCAAAAGGTAGTTCAGTATATATGATATTTACCTTCAAGAATTTTCAGTAACTTCTTTTCAGACATAAGGTCCAATTGTTCAAGACAAAGCCTTTTAATTTCTTCTATAGAACAGTTCTAAGGAAATTAAGTAAAAAAGAAATGTTTCTATACAATAATTAAAACAAGAGATACTTTAGATAAGCCAAATTTAATCATGCTTGAAACAAACTTAAAATCTTGTAATTAATTACTAATTAAATCTAAACTCACTAAATCAAGGAACTGAAAAATTGACTTTAAATAGCAATGTTAAAATGAAATAGTGTCATAAAACAATGTAAAAATAATAGAAATCCAGATATGCATGACTTGGAACTTGAATATTATGTTCTGAATAGAAGGAATACAATCAAAATGATAATATATAAATCTAATACATTATTAAATCATGGTAAATATTGATTAAACTAACAAAAAGTTAAACATATATTTAAGTAATTATATATTCTTTTTATTAATTTAAAATACATATACTGGATTAAATAAGAAAAGTATAAAATATAGTGAACGATGCTCAATATACTAGAGCTCCACTTGTTCTGCTGTTTTTAGATAATTTTAAAGTTTTCTAAAGTGGCTAATTTTTAAAAAATATATATAATCACTATTTATACTTATTGGCATAATAATTAATTAGCATAATGGATTAAACACATGTTTACATAAATAATCCAAGCGAATCATAGGGCTGGAAAGGCCCTTGAAGGTCTTCTAGTCCAACCCCCCTGATTTAGGCAGGAGTCCTTATTCCATCTCAGACAAATAGTTGCCCACTAATTTTTTTCACTAAAAACAAAATGATCCATACTGCAATAAAGAGAACTACAGAGAAAATAAAGTTATGTGGAAAAATTGGCAGTTTATGTATTAGTAATATATAAAACAGAGAAAATGTGTTGGGATCCATATTTGATCCCATGTTGGGATGTATTTTATACATCAACCGTTGATTAAAGAGAAAAAATATTTTGGGGCAAGTGCAAGTGAATAATAACAATGAACTATGAGTTATGTTCAGTAAAACTGTTTTGTAGTCAAGTTACTATTTTTTAAATCCTAATAATCTGCCCTTGCCCGAAATAGATGTGGAACTTGCAATTATCACCATAACCATTTTATGAATGGACATCATAGGGAAACCATTCTGGATACTCAAAATTCCCATGTGTTTCCTGGCCCTAAAGCATTTCCAATATTAGAGGTGTAACTTTTTTTCATTGTCAGAAGATTCACGGGGTCAAGAAATCCCACAAATGTCTAGCAGTTTCACTCACTGAAACCATGCCAACAATCTCAACTTTCCTCATAGACCCCAAGTTTGACATAAATCTATCTCTATTGCAGTCTTCTAAACAGGCATTCTCATTGTTTTAGGGAATGCTGAACATTTTACAATTGCTGATCTGTCTAAAAAAAAATATTTTAATTTAAAAATATTTTTGTTTTTTTAAAAACAATTTTACAAAAGTAATTATTGTAAAGAAAAACAGAGATAGATTTAAGGTATCACAACTGAATATCAGTGTCTTTCTCACCTACTGAAAGCTTCAGCAATATTCTTAAGAAGCACTGAACAGTAAGACCTTAATGTTGTTATTTTTATTAATGTTTTATTTTTAAATCCTGCTTGATTCTGATTTCTGGTTAGTTATTTCCAGGCAAAGATGTCAAAAATCCTTTGGGAGTAGTATGTTCTTTAATTATAAATGACTTATTTATAAACTGCCAGGTTGCCACATTCTTATCTGGTGTTATGTCCAATTAAAGAAAAATTTCAATATCCCCTTGGAAAAGCTATAATTATATATTAGATTATTCCATATGCCACAGTAATTAACGTTATTTACATTTCCAGTCTGATTTATCCCAAGGACTGTACATCAGCATTTATACCACAGAATTTATTAACAGACATCCATATACAAATATATAAACACTAGCTGCCTTTACAGCAGTCTTAATAGCTGAACTATTTAATCTATATAAACTGCTACTGAACCATCTTACAGTTATATAAGATGCACACCAAATAACAGTGCAGAGTTTAATTGGCAGGTTAATCAATTACAGCTTTCTTGATGAATCAGTGAGAACTGATCAGTTTTAATCAGTTAAAAACAAACCCACTGTAATTTGTAGGGTCATAAGACCAAAATACAGATGTCTTGTTCTGAAGATTTTCAAATGTTGGTGTGATATTGCAATAAGGAATAGATAACAAACAGAAAACAGTAATTTCCTTTCAAAAATACATGGTAGGTAAAACCTTTTCTTTTAAAGTTTTCTAAAATGTGAAGAGTCAGAGAACAATTTGGAGGAAAATAAACTGAAGCCATACCCGACTTCAGCTGAGAAAAGGAATGACACCCACAGGCACAGAATTCAAAAAGTTACTTTTTGGATATGAAGAATGCAAGAAATTAAAGGTAGTCCATCCAGGTGATAATGGAGAGATGGTTTAACATTAAAACTTTAAAACGGATTTAAAGCAAATTGGCAAATCCTACATTCTGCACCCTTAAATTCTGGCTTACTAAATCATGTTATTTTACCCAATTTACCATATTTTAAAAAGGCCCCCACACTGAAGTGCTAACAAAATGGATGCACATCTAAACAGTAACCAAATAGGTATCAAATAAAGATGCTTTTATTGCATTGTACATAGTTCTCATACTGAACATTTTGCTATTCATGTTTAATATACAATGGATATCTATGGATATTTTTCCAGAATATCCTACAAGCAAAATAATTATATGATCATATAGGTAACATTTTTGCTCTAATTGGTTATGGTTATGACCCATTAAAAGAATCATGCACAGAATTTGATGTGGGAATTTCTTTCACTCGTCCAATCACCAAAGGATGAAAACCAACATATCCTACAGACAACAAATTACCTGCCTGGCCCCAGATTTTAAGTCTAGCTTCATAGTAAAATAATGCATTTCATTTCTACTATTTTGCTTTATATTTTTTTTAAAAAAATAAGAAATGGCAGCAATGCCCTAAGCACTGTGATTTCATTGTGATAAAAAGATACAGTAAGAATTTTAACTTATTAAATTTAATAAACTATATTATAACTTGCCATATCTTTCATATTTATGTAAATGTACACACACACACACACACACATACACACATACAGTCTTCTCTTAAATGTGATAACATTCACATGAAGTACGTTTTTAGAACAATTTTAAAAGCCGCATCTTTGTCTAGGCTCGTGAAGCTGTTTCAGGAGTTATTCTTGGCATGGGTGTGCACAACCAGTACACTTCATGGATAAAAACATATTTGCTTTTTAATTGTTCTTGTAAAAAGTATTTCATGTGTGTTCCAATGTATAGTGAAGCACCATTTTTTAAAAAAGAATTTGCACAGCTCTGATATACTCCGATACCTTTAAAACATCAGGCAACATCTTCTGCAATTTCTTCTCCCCTATGATATAAAAGCATTGCTGAAGCATTTCCTTCTTGTCCGTAATATAGAAACTGACAGGCTTTAATTGCACAGTCAGATCTAGTCCACCTTCTTCTATATCACTGGGCTCTTCTACCGCATCTTTCTTTTCTGGAACCTGAGCAATACACTTCGTTTCCTAAAATATGACACACACAAAATAACCAATACATACTTGATTGACTGTGTGGTATATTCTCAGCAAATAAACTATGACAAAGAACTGATAATTCTGTCTCATGGAGTTCAGTATAGATTGCTCACAAGTGAATCCATATAGAATTGCAGTTTGAATCAATGAAGCTTCTAAAATTGCTTCCTACTGTTGTACAGTCTAAACATCATAATACTCTCTAAGTTATGACACATTCAGTGACAGTATTTTAATATGGTTCATTAAGCTGCTCAATTTTGCATGTCAACATTATTTGAAAGATCATAAGGCCAGCAAAGAAGCTGACAAATGAATGTTGGAAAGGAAGACTAATAGAATGAGGTTATCATTAGTATATAAGACTAATTGGCAGAATAAAAAAGCAATAATCGAAAACAATGATGTTTTATATATAGTTTTGTTATATTGTTGTATGTATTCCAAAGGGCAACTTGTTTTAAGAAATAAATGAAGGGTAAAGTATTGGGTCATTTAAAGGAGACACAATATTTTTGAACATCTAAGAGGATAGAGTGTAACAAAAATTCAAAGCTCTGTCTCCCAAAAATGAAACACATTAAAGTCTTAAAAGAAGACTTTGAAAGAAGTCTTTGAAAAAAAAAAAGCCCTGAAGGAAGATTAATTCAGCCTTCCATCCTTCCGAGGTAGGTAAATTGAGGACCCAGATTGTTGGGGGCAGTAAGTTGACTCTGTAAGTCAACAAGCTGACTTTGTAAAACACTGCTTGCAGGGGTGGGGGGGCGAAAGCCCTAATAAGCTGGTCTATACAAAGAATGAAGGCAATTGCTAGGGTGTATTGTAAGCCGCCCTGAGTATCCGGAGAAGGGCGGCCTATAAATGGAAATTTTTTAAAAAAGAAGATTGAACCAGATATTCGAAAAAAGAGGAACTGGAGAAAATTATGCAGAACTATCACATTATTTGATAATTGATTACTTTGATTATCATAAAGTGAATGATTTTCTGCATGATTATCTTTATGCTGGAAGATAACCAGCATAAAAAGGACATCCAAAGATCAATTACTAGAGGTCAGAAAAAAGTCACAAATTAATAACCTTATTAGCACCACAATTTAGCAAAGAACTAAACATGCAGGACAAAGCAAGCAAGCCACTAAAGGAAAAGCCAAGGATATATATTTAACTAGCATTGAAATATGGTGAGTTGACCTAAAAACAATAACAATAGCTCAAACAAGCAAAAATAGCAAAGGGCAGTATAAAATGTAGGAGAGAACATTGGAAGTGTTCAGGTAGAGTATCTTCAATGTATCAGTACTGAGATCCTTAGGATGTGATGAAGTCATTTGACGCAATGTCTGTATTTTATAACTTATTTTGGAATGCTATGATGCTTAAAATGTTTTTTCACTGATCCTTAGAATATAATTGTTGGATGTAATAATATCATTCCAAAATGTAATCCAGATTTTGCAGTTAAATTTATTTAAAAGTCACATAGTTAACATACTGAATAAAAATATTAATTCCTTTGTTAGTGATGTACAGGTAGCTGACTTACAACAGTTCATTTAATGACTGTTCAAACTTACAACTGCACTGAAAAAGTGATTTATGACCGTTTTTCACTTACAACTGTTGCAGCATCCCCATGGCCACATGATCAAAATTCAGATGCTTGGCAACTGACTCATTTTTATGACGGTTGCATTGTCCCTAGATCATGTAATGTGACCTTCTGACAAGTAAAGTCAATGACGGAGCCATTGACTTAACAACCGTGTTACTAAATTATAATTTCAATGATACATTTAACAGCAGTGGCGAGAAAAGTCACAAAGTGAGGCAAAATTCACTTAAGAAATGTTTCACTTAGCAGCATAAATTATTGTCTCAATTGTGGTCGTATCTCAAGGACTACCTGTAATAGCACATCTGACATCATCATATCATGTTCAGTGGCATTCTTTCCAGGTAGGAAGGCCAAAATCATAATTCACAAACATATAGAAAAAGCCAACAAATTGTAAGACTATGTATGAATATACACGGAACAGGGGTCCCACTAAATGTGTATTATTTATTTGTTTGTTTGTTTGTTATTTATTTGATATATTTTCTGCCCATCTCATTTAGAAGTTAGTCTGGGCAGCTTACAGCATTAAAAATATTAAAACCATAAAAGATAAATATTTCTAAAATGGGGAAAATGGAATTATAATCAAATATAAAGTTATAATTAAAAGATGGGGAGGGATGGAGCAGAATGAGCAGGGTGGGGAGGTGGGACTGCCTCTTAATTCATCAACCACCTCCAGTGTGACACTCCCACATTGTGTGGGCCCAGACAAATGATTAGTTTAGAAGTGTGACCACCACTCAAAAAAGTAAATTGGAGTAGGGCAACAGGATATTCTGCAGAGTGCTCTCTATTTGCCTTGCAGGTTTGCTTCTACCATATATTAGCTTCTGCCTTTGCATACTAATCTCAAATTATGCTAAAAGTACAGTAATGCAGACCCCTGCCAGTTACATCACACAGCCACCACCTCACTTTAGCAAGGAGAACATGTTTTTACAATTGTTAAATGTTTTCCTTTTGGGCATTCAACCTTGCTCAGGTCAAAACACCAGATGCCATCATTCAGAGTTTAAAAGTGTTATTTGACACACAAGGCAAGAACTTTGGCAAAAGTTGCAAATACATTTTATAGTCAGATACAAAACAGCTAAGTCTGCACATACCTACTTCTAAAAATTTCAAGTTTTATTCTCCTAATAGTCACCTGGATGAGATGGGTGGAATAGGAGCTGGAGGGAGGGAGGGAAAGGATAGATTGAGGGGGGCGGGGGAGAGGGAAAGAATAGACAGACATAGAAAATAAGTAAAATAGCCAACTTTCTCATGTTCTAATTGCATACTTTATCTTTGATGCTATGAGCCCTAACATTTGTCCATAGGTTCCTTTCTAATCTATACACTTGATACTCTTACTTCTGTGTAACAAAAAAGCACTAAAGTTGCTTCAAGAGGCAACTGGACTACTAAAAAAGCACCTTTGGGACAACCATGACCTGGATCTAATTTCCCTTCTAATATGGTCTAGTTCAGCTTCTTAATATTTTAAGTACTTTCTATGAATATTTTTCCCTATTAAATTCCAGAGAATAAAATAGTTTGCGTATTGATGGCAACGGAAGCTCAACCAATGTTCTGGGTTCACCCAGGGACAGTTGAGAAACGATAAGAGTATTTAATGGCATTTCTTACTCGGGAAAGGTGCGGTCTTCAGATTTTCAGAAAACCAGCAGCCTGGCAGCACCAATTTTGAATAAGAAATGCTGTTAAAAGGTACGCGGTGATTTGATTTCCACCCCACTTTTGATTTGATTCAACTAAGGTACGGATTTTCCTTTAGTGG
>JANHFR010002700.1:47822-67541 GCA_032468015.1 Mimophis mahfalensis | reverse complement strand
CCCCCCCCCCCCCCCCCCCCCCCCCCCCCCCCCCCCCGAGCCGCGCGATAAAATACGGGAAGGGACGCGTGTTGTCCAAGTTCCGGAACGATGAAAGGAAAACCGCACTTTAACTGAGCTGCCTCCCGTTGCTATGATACGGGTGCCGCGCGGGAAGAAGTTCGCAGGCAGCAACCGCCGCCTGGGCGTTTCGCGCGTGCTGAGAGTCAGGTAAGAGGCCGAAACTCGAAGCGCGGAGCAAAAGGGGCAATTTGAGTTCCGTCCGCCTGAGTCTCTGCGCGGGGATAACCGGACTGCCCCTGACGCCCCTAAAGACTGCTGCCCCAACGCAAGTCCGCCCCGGCATCCCCCCGTTTCCACTGTGACAGGGGTCTCCAACCTTGGTAACTTTAAGCCTGGAGGACTTCAACTCCCAGAATTACCCAGTTAGAAAAGCTGGCTGGGGAATTCTGGTAGTTGAAATCCTCCAGGCTTAAAGTTGCCGAGGTTGGAGACTCCTGCTCTATGACTTTTCTTCGGCATAGCCTAGTGTGTAATGAAATCAGAGGGGAAAGCCTTGAGGTGAAATGAAGTCCCATCAGGATAAATCCCATGGTTTTGTATGGGTAGTTTCTTCGACAAACCAGTACTGGAGGCTTGCAAAATACCCAATGTAATTGACCGTTTGCAAAGCAGATTGGTTGAAGATCTTAAGCCAAAATAAGCTCTGCCAAGTGTTTCTTACACATTTTTCTCACTTTCAAAAATAATGGAGAATTCTCTAAGCGCTTGGCTTGTATAGGATATCCTCATCAATCCAGGTAACCCTCAATTTACAACAGCTCACTTAGTGACCAGTTACAACAGCTCTGAGGAAAGGGAGTTAGGACCATTTTTCACACTCACCACCACTGCTCCCCATGATCACGTGATCAAAATTCAGATGCTTGTCAGCTAATTCGTATTTATGATGGTTGCTCTGTCCTGGGGTCCTGGGATCCCCTTTTGCCACCTGACAAACCAAGTCAATGGGGAAGCCAGATTCACTTACCAACCGTGTCTCTATCTTAACTGCAGCGATTCAGTTAACAACTGTGGCAAGAAAGCTTGTAAAATGGAGCAAAGTTCACTTAACAATTGTCTCACTTAGCAACAGAAAATGTTGGGCTCAGTTGTGGACATGCATTGAGGACTACCTGTGTTTACTATTGAAAATTAAAATGGATGGATTCGCTACCCCTGCCCCTTCTTACAAGTGTTGGATGGGATTTTAATATTGTATTATTTTTCACCATAAGGTGGCAAATATTTTGATTTCATGGACCTTTGAAAGGGGTCTTGGAAGAGCCTTCGGGAGAAGGGCAGAATATAAATTTAAATTAAATTAAATTAATAAAATAAATCCTCAGACCACCCTTTGAGAAACCTGAACCATACTGTGGCGTTTTCTGCAATAACATAAACATTATCCAGTATGGGAGCTGCAGGCTTAAAGAATTTGTGACCAAATTTCTAACTTTTCTTCTGCAATGGCAAGGAAGCAAAATAATTCTCTACCAAATGAGAAGCTCAGTGAGAAACATCTTTGGCATCAGCTACTGGCAGTAGAAGACCTGCAGATTTTCTTTCGGTTATCTGATCATTCTATTGGATTGAGGATCTCTCACCAAAGGAGTTATTTTCTGCCATGCTGCTACCCTGGCTTCTCTTGCCACACTTCAGAGGGAGCTGATCTTGTCTTTCTTTATTGCAAGCATTGCTGACAGGAAAGGGGGGAAATGGCTCTTTAGCTGGACACCCCCCAACCTGTTCCCACACACACACACACACCAGAACCGCCTTTACTTAGTGGATTAATCTCTGCAGTGCGTAATCTACTAGGGCTTTTTGACATGTGCCCAGTGAGTTTACAGAAAGTCAAAAAGTATGCAGTAGTCCCACCGATTAGGTGTTGGTCTGTCACAGGTCTGAGTAGATAGCTGAGGTTAGTAGAAAGGAAAGGAAGTTCCCCTCACACATTTCTCTTCCTCAGCAGTTACCTTGTCCCATGGATGTATTTTTCTATGGGATGGTTGAAATGGAAGTTAAAAGAGCTACTTCCCACCTCATACCATCCCAGTAGATACATACATACTGCCTTGCCATCCCTTCACATTTGGGAATCTGCAGCCAGCCATGGCAGAATTAACAAGAGAAGCGGGGACAGCCCTGTCTCTCCTACTATCAAGACAAAATGCTATGAAATCATTTCATTTGTTCCCCTTGAAGATGTAAACAAGGTGCTTACATAAGTTTGGGCTATCACTGGTCTGTTGACCCTGCTCTCTCTTGGTTGGTTCTGACTGGGACAGATCTATTAATGTTCTTAAATGTTATTCTGGTTGTCCCAAAGATACTTTTCAAAAGGGAACTGGACTTCTGGACTTCCTTTGTTTTTGTCCTTGAAGACATTTCTCATGATTTCTCAGAAGTTTCTTTTGTTCTGATTGAAGGGTGGGAGAATGGAAGGGTTTAATAAATCCATAAATCCTGCCAGGAAGGGAGATATAATGTCAAATTCCTTTCCTGAAAAATTGAGAAATAGCAAACAGTACAGAAATAATGCAAACTATTATCACTATGGTAAATTTAAATGCCAGGTATACTATAATTATACAATATGTAAAATAACCACTTATTCATTCCCTTATAATTTTAAAAATGTTCACTCAATATACTCCTTTAATAAACCATATTTTGTCATTTTGACAGCCCCTGGGATTTATAATTATCACTATAAAAGTACCCAAATACCAGCAGCATTAATGTGCATTGTTTTATCAATTTGTGCATTTTTTAATTTAATTATTTTTAAATTTGCCCCTTTCAGTAATTGCTCTCAATGCAACTGAAACAAACTGTTTCCTTTCCTAAAGATTGCTCCTCATTGCACGTACACAAGATTTGTCAAGATTTGTGGTTCTAATTTAAAATAGGGAGAGCATGTTATTATTTTCTTTAAAATAACTGGCTAATATTAGGCAGATCAGAGTTGTCTATTCATTAAGAAGGATTTTGGATAAAATGTGATTGTCTTTTTCTAGAAAGAAATTTGAAGAGTAGAAATGGCGAGTAATCATAAACCTCCTACAGCACGTCCTTCTTCACGACTAGGCCTGAGTGCCAGGCCACCCTCATCCTCATTACGACCTCCATCTGCAGCATTACTTGGAGGAGGGGTAAGTTAATATTAATTTATTCAAAAACCAAGGAATCAGAGTTTCCCCTTTCCAAGTTAGATATATGGTAGGCACTGATAGGTTTTGCTAGGCAAATGATATTAAGGCAGTTCTACATGTTTTTGTGTCAAAGAGATTACTTTGAAATACCCTCCCTGTAGCTAATTGTGTGCCAGTATTATGGGAATCTTCCATGCCTGGTTAGGGCTTGGATGAGATACCACTTGACTTCTCTGGTGTCACACCATTCTTTGGCTACTACTATCCCCTTTTTAACTCCAACTAGCATAGTACTGTGTTCTGTATATATAAAGATCTAAAACAGTACCTTGACAATTGTAAGAAATAAGTATGCTTTTTGTCTTTGATTGGGAGACAAAATCCTGCCAATATGGTTTGTGAATCGTGTCCTACAAATTATGGTACATTCAGTAACCATTTGTAGATTAACAAACAAATGGCTTAATTTAGTGGGTTAACATGCTATCTTGAAGAGATTCTAGAAGAAATCATTTTAACCATATGAACAGTAGGATCTTAAATTCTTTTCAGTTTACTACTACTTTATCCATATCATATCACTAGCTATTACCCACAGTGTACAAACTAATATACATCTTTTGCAATTTACACAATCTCTGCCTGCCTATAACTACTCTTTCTTTAAAGAATCTGTTATACAATATTAAAAGCTATGCATTTTTAAAATTTCAGTACCTTAGCCTGTTTATTCATAGGTTACCAACTGGAACAAACTGACTATCCTGTTCTTTGGGGGTGCTATTTTAATTCTGTTTTCCTATTTATTTTGATTTATGTATCAGATGCCCCCAGGTACATCCAGGCCTGGTACACGTGGTGGATCCATAGGAACCGGTGTGGTTTTGTCCTCTCAGATCAAAGTTGCAGACCGTCCAGTGACACAGCAAGGACTGAGCGGAATGAAAACAGGAATGAAAGGTATTTTGAGATATGAAAGTACAAGAACATTAACCTTGTGTATCTTTTTATTTCCATTCAAAGGTTAAAACAATTAAAAATTAAATGAAAATTTAAAAGGTTAAATAATATATACAAGAAAATCTAATCTAATAGGAATGTAGATTCCATTCCATTAGATCCCAATTTTCCTTGCAGCAATTGTTATTGGCTAGAATTTAGCAACCTTCCTGGTTAATTCAGAGGAGAAGTCTGCTAGGTCCTGAAGGCAGTGGATCAGGCAGCAAATGCTATATATCAGGGGTATCAAGCTCGTGGGCCAGATGCATCACGTGCTGGCCTCATCCGGTTTAACAAAGTGGGGGAAAGTCCCGATACATCCTGCGACAACGACATGACAACACGAGTTTGATAACCCTGCTATATATTAAAGTATTCATGCAACAACTTTACTCCAAAAGTGTACTGATAGCCATTTGCTTCTGGGCACAATGTAAGGTACTGGCTGTCATCTTTACAGCTCTTCAAGATTTGAGATCTAGGCACTTCTGAGACACATTCCCTCTGTAAAATCTGCCCATGATTAGATCTGATATGTTAGACTTGCCGCATGTCCTCTCAATTAGAGGCCATCACTTTCAGAGACCACACAAACACACTTTTTTATTTGCTACCCATGCCTCTGGAAGTGTCCTCCCCCCTTTTTATTGGCTTCTTCCCTCCAGGGAGGCTAGATTGTTTATAATTACTTCTTAGTCACAAGATTAGTTTCTTTCACTGTTATGAATGTTTCTACATTCATGTTCCAGAGGATGAAATAGGACACTTTGTCGCTCCCTGATCACTGCCTCTAGCTCACCGCCATGGCTTGCCCTGGCTGTCTCACTGCCACAGGTTGCCACCACCAGCTTGTCCTAGCCAGCTCATCCCGAACAGCTTGCTGCAGGACAACCTGCTCTGCAAAGAACAAGGAGGCGGAGGGGCTAGCCTGGCCGGGCCAGATCCGCAATGAGACACCAGTGCTCTAGTACAATTATCTCATCTCTGGTTATTTGTCCCACAGGGTGAGTTGTCACATAGTGAATCACTCAGGGCAAGTTGGCCAGGGTGACCTGGCTGGGTGAGCCAGCAGCTACAAGCCGGCAGCAGCAGGCAGTGTATCTAGATGACCATTTGTTGTTGTTAGTTGCAAAGTCGTGTCTGACCCATCGCAACCCCATGGACAATGTTCCTCCAGGCATTCCTGTCCTCCACCATCCCCTGGAGTCCATTTAAGCTCGCACCAACTGCTCTAGTGACTCCGTCCAGCCACCTCATTCTCTGTCGTCCCTTTCTTCTTTTGCCCTCAATCGTTCCCAGCATTAAGCTCTTCTCCAGAGAGTCTTTCCTTCCCATGACGTGGCCAAAGACTAACCGTAACAAAGACTAAAATAATGCAGATTTTAATACAGATTAAGCAGTACCCTCAGTGGTACATTAAGTCTGGATCCTATTCGCCATAGCTGAACAAATAACCCAGGGCCTCTAGTTTTCTAAATTTATAGATCATATATTACCATTAATCTTTTAGGAAAAAATGCTACATTTTTTGTCATTGGTGAATAAATATTTTCTCTATATGATAATATTTGTTGTTTTGCAAGAATCATTTCACTATTTTTATTAAATCTTTTTGTCATATCAGAATAATTTTTTTTCCTTAGGTCCACAGAGACAAATTATGGATAAATCCTATTATCTTGGAGTGCTTAGGTATGTGAAAGAATTTGTCACTAGTTAGATGCAATGGGGTTGGGTTAAATGTTATATAGTAGTCTACATTTGAAAAAAAAGGGTAGTATCAAGTGGGACATTCTTAAGATCTTAATGAGGAGGGTGTAGGGTTACAGTACTCTCTCAATATATCATTTTCTCATGGAATGAAAGAGGTTCTTGCCATCCTAATAGCAATTATACTTTATTTACTCCTTTTCTGTACTATATGCTTTATGAAAAGTGTTGCTTTGAGAATTTGCATTTCCACAAAGCCAAAATAGATAGCTATTTTTGGCTTAGATAATACAGCAAGCCTAAAAGAATAAAATAAGCAAAAGTAATATGGTATGATTAGCAAACGTTTTTGGATTTGCATGTCATATGATCATATGAAGCTCCAAAACTTGAGGTTGTTGTAAAATTGTAGTTAAGCTGGATCTATTTAATCATAATCTGGAAAATAATATCTTGTTTTCACATAATCGCATAAGTCATATTGAGTGGATTCACAGATAGATCAGAAGTGAAGAAACCTACATTTTACCTTTGTAATTTGAATTTGACTCTCTTCTATCTGTCTATATGTGCTTGTTACAGTCAAATTAAAAACTCTTAACTATATTTAATTTAGGGATTTTCATTCTACCATTATAATGGGAAAATTGATAATTATAAAAATATCTCTTTTTTTTGTAAAGAAATCTATCAAAACCTGTAATAGTTCTTATCCTAGGAAAAACTAGCTGACCCTGAAATAATATAGTATTGTCAAATTGGTCAGTGATAAACATACCCTCTTGTATATTAAATTCATATTTTAGAACACTCGTGAAAATTTTAAAAGGCATCTATTAAAAATCCTAGCTATTTTAAAATTAAAATCAGGACTGCAGGTCCTTGAACAAATCTAATTTAGTGCATGTTCTATTTAGTCCTTTAGTGTCAAAATGACAAAAAAAGGAAGTAGTATTTGTAGTACATTTGGTTCTCTCAAGTACAACCTCAACTTAAATGATACGAAATTTCAGCAATACTTAATTAACGTATACATGTTAAAATGATCACCCTTGTCTTTTCTTATAGAGGCAAAATAAATGAGCTTACCGCAGAAATCAATAAGCTTCAGAAAGAAATTGATATGTATAATCAGGAGAATTCTGTCTATCTGTCCTATGAAAAAAGGTAAACTAAACTGCCCATCAAAATCTGTAAATACACTTGTCCTTAGTGGATTCATATTTATAAGTAACTTTTGGGTTGGAAGTGTAGAGCTGAACTTAATTTCATTCATTGCTAAATTGTGTAATAATCTTGGGTTTTCTTGTGCTCTTAGAGCAGAATCTTTAGCTAGTGAAATCAAAGAATTTCAAGGACAGTTGGCAGACTACAATATGGTATGTTATTGTTTTACATATAATTTTTAATATTTAGATTGAATTATAAAGTATGAAAATTGGACTCAATTTTGAATTGCATTTGTAAATACCTTTCCAACTATTATTTCTCTAATCTAGTTCAGACCATTGCAGATTTGACAGTAACTATGCAAAGCAATAATGCCTTTGATTTTGTTCCTATATGAGATTACATAAAGAATTAATTAACTTTTCTTGTTGATTTAGTTGGTAGATAAACTTAACACAAATACTGATATGGAGGAAGTAATGAGTGACTATAACCTGGTAAGCATAAAACTGATGTTTCATTACAGTATTAGTATTACTTATTGCACAGATGGTGATATTACCAATGATTTTGTCTTTTTTAATAGTTAAAAGCTCAAAATGACCGTGAAGCTCAGAGCATAGACATTATTTTTACAGAAAGACAGAGGTAAGTACCTAAATTCATTTTTTTAAAATGTAGAATGGAATTTTCATATGCATTCCAGTTTGTCCAGTGTATATTTTCAATGATTTGAAGAACCCTTTCACAATTTGCATATTTATCACACTAAAAAACCTTCAAAGTCACAAGAATTGGCATAAATATTGTGAAGAAGTGTGGGGTAATTCAGTGCAGTCAGTGGAGAGAGAGAGAGAGAGAAGGAGGGAGAGAGAGAGAGAGATACGGTAGAGGAGAGCAGATTGACAAAAGCAGTGCTTCACGATCATAACCACATTTTTCTATTCTATTGCTGCATGCATTCCCATTTACCCCAATTTTTATTTATATTTCCCATTTCTTAAACACCCATTCCCTCAGAGCTTAATTATGTAAATAAATGCAAATGACATAGACATCATGAAACAAATGTCATAAATTACTGCAGAAATTTATTTCATTCCATTAGAAATCAGATATTTCTGATTTAGCAATATCTGCTAAATCAAAGTTGTAATGTTTTTCTTAATAAGTTTCTGTCACAAAAAATTGATCAATGACAAGCAATACAGATTGTGTGTGTGTATTTTTGTCCTGTATATAGGACAATGAAGGACACAATTCTGTGCTAATAACAGAAATAGTTTCAGTCTATAATATATATGATAAACATTTATGGGTCAATATATTTGTCTTCAATAAATCCATCATCTTCTGGAACATATGGACGGAATTGTTCAAAAACAACTATAGACTCTTCTTCATTAGTCTCTGATGTTTGGGAGGGCATGCATAATTGAGGTGTGTACGTTTCTTCAAACAGCTCAGATTCTTCTTTTTCTTGGAGACGTCTGTGATTATAGCTTTTTAAATAACGGTACCACGTCGGAAATTTGATAGCGGTAATAATCAGTGCTGTAATGCTGAGGATAACTGCTAGGACACCCATCAAAAACGTCCAACTTTTTCCAATGGGCTGAATACCTGCAGGTTGAAATAAAATATTTATAATGTGTAGTCATCCTCCATAATTGTCTTCTACACAAACTTTCTGAGAAATTGCTTGATTTCCAGAGGCCATTTTTTAATGTCTATTGATCTGATTAAGCAAACCATCCTCTTCCTTATGAGAAATATGGGCTTTAAGCAGAGATGGGTTTTTACTGGTCTAACAACTGGTTGGCTGCGTGCGCATTCCATTTGCTGAGACGCACCAGACCCGAAAAACAGTTGATTGGCGCACCTGAGCTGTTTTACAGCTCTGGCGCTTCTCAACTGTTTCCTAGCCCAAACGGAACATGTGTGCACATTCCATTTGGGCTAGGAAACAGCTGAGAAGTGCCAGAGCCAGAAAATAGCTGATTGGCGCGCCTGAGCTATTTTTCAGCTCTGCCCCATCTCAGCTATTCTTTAGCCCTAATGGAATGCACGCGCAGCAATGAAGGATTGCTTAGAAGCGTGGCCAAGTGGGTAGGCCCACTTTCAACTGTCCACAGCATTGCAAACAACTGGCTAGCCTAAACCAGGCCAAACCAGTAGAAACCCACTCCTGGCTTATGTTATCTACCTATTGAATTTTTAAAAAAAGAGATGATAAATGCTGTAAACGTTAAAGTAATTTTAAGTGACTATTATAGTATAATTGTTATTTATTAAATGTCAACTGGTATGATACTTTTAAATATCACTTATGGAATTTCAACTGAATTATTCATAGATCAATGAATAATCTTGACTTTGTACTTGGATCTTTGGTACCTGCCTAAGCCATGGTCTAGTTTATTCAAGACTAATGGCTCACCTAGTTCTCCTTTTGATATGGGTATAGTGCCAACCCTGCAACTTCAACTGGGAGCTATTTGACTCTCATGAGAGGAAATTGTTGCCGTATCAGATAGCCAAAACCAAAATTTTGTGCACAAATGGACATATAACAAATAATTGGAATGTTGACCTATCTGGATTATCTGATTAACTGTAGTTTGCCAATATGCATGTAAAGATACTCAGTACACTTGCAATTTAGCATATTCAGTTATATTCTGCCAGGGAAAAGATTGATTCGGTTAAGTGATGCCCATAAAAGTATGTCAATATATTTCCTGGTTTAAAAAAGCATGACTGAAATAACCAAATTGGGAAGAGGGAAGGTTGAGAGTAAAACAGCCTTTTATGAAAACACTATGTAGCTGGCTATTCCAGATACACCAGAGAAAAAGGCAGCTACCAGTCCTTTACAAGAACAAGAATAAAATAAAATAAAATAAAATGGAATTGAACCCTGCGTTATGCATGAATGCATCTGCCCATCATATCTGAATGATAAGCTTTTATTTTGTTAGAAGCTGTTCTTTGTCTCAGTTAGGTGGCTTAGAGCTTCATTTATTCAAGTGGACTCCTAGATTTCTATGAATGTGCCAAGTTTCAGATAGAATATTGCAGGCATTTGAGGGCAACTTTGACAAAAGCTATTCTTAAATGGAAAGTGGTATGTTCAAAAGGTTTTAATTTGTGTGAATGCAGAACAGTCAGTGGAGTATTTAAACAAATCTAAGCTGATTTACTCAATGAATATTGGTAATTACTCAAGATTATGCACATTCTTTTTTCCCTTCTAGTTAGCAGACCTACAGGTATTTTTTATGTTTAAAAATATTCAGTGCTTCAAAAGCCATATAAATGAATTATATTGTTTTTGACATTTTTTCTGAAACAATATACCCCCATATATACACTTAATTGTTTATTTAAACTGAAATGTACCTGAATATGCAGATCCATTTGTATAATTATATGTAGTGCCATAGATAATATTAATAGAAGTAAAAGGTGAGGCAGTTGTTCCAGATATTCCCATTTGTTTACAATTTAGTGTATCTGTTTCCTTGATAGAGAATTTTTTCATGGTGACTGGAATAGGGCACACAGTATTCACATTTTCTGTAAATATATTCAGTATCAGCATTAAAATGTTTGGCCTGCACTCTTGTACAAAGAAAAACTTTTTATATTAAAAATATTGTTTAGTTTATAAATTTTAAAAAATGGATGAAGTAGCACAATATGGTTGAAAGTGAAGCAAAATAAATAGCATATTCATTTTAATCTAGCAGAAAAGAAAGCCAACAGAACAAACAAACAAAACCGCTAGTCTTTTAGGACAGTTGACCAGCTAAACATATCGACAGAAAATACTTAACATTCATGTACCAAAAGCAAATTTGGTTTGAGAACTTCAAGAAATGCTATCCAGGTTTACTGATCTTACTCATTAACAACTGGATTGCATGTATCAGAAGAATTTTGTAGCGAAATACCACTTTCTCAGTGCCAAATTTAGTAAATAGCTAATTCAGAACAAAGAAATATTCAATCACTGTCAGTTTCAGTAATGGAACATTTCATTAGATAGTCATCTGGAAGATGTTACAGCAGAAAATCAATTCTAGTAATGTACAGTATATCCCAAAACTGGAAAACAATTTCTGAGTAAAAATATATGAATATGATGTTTTAACTGTATCATTGTAAAACTGAATGACATATATTATTGTGTTAGTTATCTGTTTAAATTGCGTTAATTGCTTTCCTAGAAGGATATTCTTTAAAACCCAAAGTGTCTCACTTATAAGCAGATACCTAAATGTAGGATTATCAGATCTGCATTGGAGAACTCTGAACAACTACCAGATGACAGCAGTTAAAGTTCTCTGTATGCTATCATCTAGTGATCACCTTGATTTTTTTTTTCAGCTCAGATCTGATAGATAGCTTTCGTTGAAGTATGCAAAGTTATTTTACTTAAATATATTATTATGAATACATTTCTGGTTCACTGTGCAAACCTTTTTTCTAACCAACTTGACTAAACAGATAACTTTTGAAATTGCTTTTTTGAATACTTTAAAATATGAGGACTATATTTAGTTTCATATGGGGATGTTAACAAGTATATTAAACCATGTCTTTTTTAAAAAAAATATATTCTTTATTAAATGTTTTAATTAAAAAAGAAAACACAACAAAGAAAAAAAAACAAATACAGAAAAAAGAAAGATAAGCAGAAAAAGCACAAAAATGTCTTAATGCTTCATATGTGATTGGATTGAGCCCAAACCAGGTCCTGTAGTATTAGACAAAGAACCTTGCCAGTATAGTTTCACTTTCAAGGAAATTAGTTCATGGGGAAAAAACCCCACCTCAGTTATGTAAACTAATTTCACAATCCAGTTGATTGGATTGGAAATCACGTTAATGTATATAAGCCAAGTCTCTCTGGCTATTGCAATATACAGTTTGGTTTTACAGTTTTTGGCTCCCAAATTAGGAATTTCAGAAAGCAATTCTGAAATTACTTTTGGAAATGAAAAAATAATCAAGACTAAATATATATTGACCTACCCATTATCACAGTAGAGTTGTTCAGCCCATGTTGTAAACTAAGAAGGTCACATGAACAAGTCCACACATTTCCATTTAATTTAATACATATTGAATTAAATGTTACCTTAATGTCAAAATCTTTTAGAAAATTGTTTTGTAAATTTAGGACTTTCAACTTGTTTAGCCCTGCAAATACATCAACATTTAATTGTGTAATTTTGTTGTTTTGTAGATTCAGAATCTGCAATTCATTCAAACCAGCAAATGCTGCTTTTTCAACTGTTTTGATATAATTACTACTGACATCAAGAATTTTTAATTGTAAAAGCTTTTCAAAGCTGTAATTAGAAACAAGAACAATAGAGTTGTTGTTCAAATACAGTTCTGAGAGATTATTGTACTGGTCAAGTATTACTTTGTCATTCTTGTCTAAAGTAATATTGTTACAACTAAGATATAACACAGAAATGTCTTTGTTTAGGTTAGAAGGAACAGAAGAATGGTTTTTTGCAACTTCCTGGCAGTTTACCTGTTAAATAGAGAGAAAAAACAGTTATGGAAATACTATAACAAATTATTTACAAAAATCTTTTACAAATATGTAAAATATTTGTTGTTTAAAAAGTGACTGTCACCTCAAACAAATTCATGTAGTTTAGATAATAAAATAAAGAACCATGTGACAACAAAATCCTATAAGATAGAAAAGTAGCAACAGAGAACAACAAAATAATCACTACCCAAATCAGAACCAACCAATGACATTTATATGCTGCTTTTAGTTAAGAATATTTTCATTCCAAGTATACTGTATACAAGAAAAAAGTCGATCGTGAATGTTGATTCCGGACAGTTTAAAATTTCCATACTCCAAGTCTTTAAAAAGCTTTCTGTAATGGAGTAGGTAGCATAACGCATGTGACAGTGCCATGTAACCTAGACTGAGAATTGTCTTTTGGCATAAGGAGCTGTTTCTCTAGATCTCTAGAGCTGCCAAAGGATACAAGAGACACCATGTGTTGACATATGCATCAAACCAACATGTCAATGTGGCCATTTTAAATTGTTAATAATTTGCATCAGACATCATGACAACAACTACTGTATTACAAATTACATAAACTATAGGAATACTTCTTTGTTTTTTGGCCTCATTTGACCTCGCGAAGGTCAAATGTGGTCTATAATAGCATCTTCTGCAATAAATGCATCGTGACCCAGATCGGTTTATTACGTCATTGTGATTTATAATGGACACTATATATGCAGCAGAATATGATACTTGAAGGAATTGAATCTGAATATTACATATTACATGCTATATTGAATCTCTAATCTCTTACAGAATAAATATTCTCTAACGGGGTTTTAGTCTTAACATCCTGGAAAAGCATTCCTTATTTTTGGTATGCAATGTGTGACATGCTCTGGGCATACATATGTGCAAGAGTGATGGAATGACTGATAGTATTAATAGAAATAGGTGATCATTATATTTTATAAATATCACAAGTTGATACATGTTGTTTTATACATGTTCTAAAACATATTTTTTTAAAAACTGCATGGCATCATTTAAAAAAAGCCCTATTGGATCTAAATCTCATTCACATCTAATTAGAAATTGGGAGCTAACAGCTTCTTTAACAAGTGGCTAAAAATGATAACTTACAGTTTGAGAAGTATTATTGCATTGAGTACTGACAGGATGAAGAAAGAGAACTGCAACCAGTATCAGGAGCCAAGCAATCTTCATGTTCAAAATCTGTTAATTTTTGATATAATTCAAATAGTAACAAGAACTGAGGATTTAACATAGGAAAGTATTATTTGTTCTTTGGCTTATGATTTGTGGCGATAACATGTATCAAAGTCAATTGCAGAGCAAAATAAATGAATAAAATCCTTGAAGCTAAATTAAAATATTGAAATTGAAGTAATATTGTTTTCATCCATTCAACCATCTAATGACCTATGTATGGAAGAAAGTTTTATTCTGACTTTTTTTAAAGATAGATGACTGTGCATGATGTAGGCAAAAACACACAGATACCCAGATATTTATTTGTTTGTTTGTTTATTTATTTATTTATTTATTTATTATTTTATTTTATTTTATTTTATTTTATTTTATTTTATTTTATTTTATTATTTTATTTCTATTTTTATACCGCCCTTCTCCCGAAGGACTCAGGGCGGTTCACAAGGCATTAAAAAACATAAAATACAAAAATTAAAATGAAATATTAAAAACACGCCCTCAAAAACAAATTTTGTGAAGATATCTTCACAAGGAAATGCACATGGTAATCCTTCATACTCCCATATTCCCAAATTCTGCTATTTGTTTGGAATAATGATACATGAAAACTTTTGCAAATGTGACTGATAAATCAACCCCCTGCAGAATACATATGTAGGAGCCAGAATCCTGGCCTTTACTTCTCAATATTCTTAATTATTATTATTTTTATTTCAATTTATATGCCGCCCTTCTCCAGAGACTCAGGGCGGCTTACAGTCTTTAGAAGCACAATGTAGAAGTTCCTAAGTCATCTGGTTCCCTCCCTAATTTCAGGGTGTTTTTTTCCTTATAGAAAATGTGACTAGGTAGGAGAAAGTCTGTGAAACGTGCTCCCTTCATATTTTAGTGTAGGTATGATTTTTCTCTCTAAAGCATCTCTAGCTGGCAAACCAAACTGCAATATTTTTTTTTAGGAATTGAAAAGTTACACGCCAAGCCCACTTGCTAAAAATACAAGCTCTTCACTTCATAAAAATGCATTGCTTCAGCTAATTAATATTGTTGTAGATTTTTATAAAGTACAAAAAGTAACAAATACTCTCTAAAAGCAACTTTCAACAAGAGCCTCGGTGGTGCAGGATGTTAGCACTTAGCCTAGCAGGCAGCTGCCTCTAATTAAGGCAAGTTAGAATCTCACTAGGCTCAAGCCTTCCATCCTTCCGCGGTAGGTGAATTGAGGACCCAAGATTGTTGGGGGCAATAAGCTGACTTTGTAAAATGGCGCTGGGGGGAGAGGGAAGCCCCAATAAGCAGGCATATACTAAAGAATGAAGGCTATTGCTAAGCACATTGAGTTGTGCTTATAGATTGTAAGCCGCCCTGAGTCTCCAGGGAAGGGTGGCATATAAATTGGATTTTTAAAAAAAAAACTTAAGAACATTGCTTCTTGCTCCCAACTGACCTCTAAAATGGTTCCACTATAAAGGATAGCACAAAGTCATCTCTCATTGTCATGATGCAATTTATGTGACCATTCTTTATGAAGAACACTGCATAAATCTCTCAAGGATTGATAAAAAAAATACAGTTAATAAGATGTTTATTTTATACAGTACAGTAGCCTGAGAAACAAAACCAAGGTTGCAGTAAAGTTTCATGGTGAAAGCATCTCTCAATCTTATTTTCAGCCATATATATTTTTAAAAAAATCAAGTATATGCTATTTCTCAAGGTTTCCTATTTATTGCCAAAGCAATCTTCGTTACGTTTTAGGTGGTTTAAAAACAATGTACAGCTTCAAGGTAACAGTAGAGTTAAATACGACTTCTCACAAAACATAAATCGTTCAGTATATATAAGGTATATCTTCTACCCTCTTGGATTATGAAGCAAACTTTGGTATCACACAATTGTGCCATGATTTATTTGTATATATCATACCTTTTTAATTTTTCTCCGGAATATCATACTTGCATATTTTCCTGGGATTGAAAAAAGAAGAGAGGAGAGTTGCAATGTTTCTGCACTTGGCTGCAACCTTTGTACCCAATTAGCAGGGCGGAAGTTTAAAATAAAGTGCAGGACACCTTTAGCAAAAGATTGACTATTTGTGCTCATCTATGAGTTAGAGGCTTGCAACCAATCAAGAAGACTTTTGAATATGATCTGTGCAGTTTTATGACATTACATTGCAAGGTGAGGGTGGAGAAAGAGTTTGCAATAAAACATGTTTGTATTGGATACAAAGGCTAGAAAGGTAGAGTTCTTCATTTTTAATGGGGATGGTGACTGCCACAAGCAGTAAAAACATCAGTCCTGATAGACAGCATAGCCTGTCTATAAATTTTGTTTTTAAAAGGAAGCGGGCATATGCTTGATTTTAGATCAAAGGTCAGGAAAAAAGAGCTAACAAATACTAGCTGAGCTTCCTAATAAGCTTCATAAGTCTGAACAGTGTGAGGAAATGTTTTTTCTGTCATACTTTCTTGAATAGTCAGGTACTCTTCCCAATCCACCTCAGCAGTTTCAGTGTTTTAGTTAGGGTAAGTAAACTATGGGCTTCATGACCCCTTTTTTGTCATCTCAAGAGAACCCTCCAAACACATTGTTTAGTTTTAATTTCCTGCCACTTTTTTTTTTTTTTTTTTTTTTGTGGTAGGAAGGACAAAATATGATACATTAGCTAAAAATAGGTATAATATTGTTTAAAATGTTTTTAAACAAACAGCTTGAAACTAAAAATCCCTGTAGTTGACAATGGTATTTCTATATGTTCCTTAGAAGACTATATGAATATATCCATAAAGTCATTAGAAGTTGAGTTCAGCTCAAGGAAGACTTTACTTTTTCATTATTGCTTTGTTTTTGTTTTTGCACTCTTTAGTGCAAAATTTACTTCTAAATTTAAAAATAATTAAAGCGCAAAAAAAAAAGGTGAATCAGGTTTACAAAATATTTATTTTTGTGATGCAGCAAAGAAAAACTAATTCAAGCTGTGGAAGATGACATCCAGCAGGAAAAACAAGCGGCAGAAAATATAATAAAAAATATGTCGGAACAAGATCAAACCAAGTACATAGAAATGAAAATGGCAAATGAAAAGCTGTTGCAGGTAGTCTTTGATATTTCCCTAATTTACAGTTTGATGTGGGCCAGAATAGTTTCAACCAAGGCAATTAAAAAAAAGAAAATCCAGAAGCTTCAGTCAACATGTCAAGGGAAATATATTCCAGGCAAATATAAGATTTTAATCTTTTAAAGGGTGAACGGGTGTGATTAACTCTTTACCACAGAAATCATGTTACAGAGTCTACCAACCTCTTTTTGTTCCTCATACCTTTAGTTCTCCAGTATCTTGATAGTCGCACAATTTCTTAATTTTAAAGAAGTGTGGTTTGGTAGCTGTCTCTCACACTGGAGGAACTAACCATTGCAAGACTAATTTGCCTATTAAGCATGCATGATGCATTAGTGTGATAGTTTTCTTTGTAAAAAAAAAAAGCTCCATGTAAGAGTGAAAGATTCAATTGACCCCATTCAAGAAAAAAAATTGTTCAGAACAAGATTAATGAATCTCAGGTTTAAAGGAGAAAACATTTCTTTAACATGAGCATGTTTACAATCATGTCACATTTTGAAGCAAGAGCTATAATTTATCTTCGCTTGACTAAGTTACTAGACTACAGCTATTATGTTTTTATGTTTGTTGCTATAAGAGTTTCATTTTAGCTGTGCAGGAACCTAGTAAATTAATTTTGACTATAAAATTTAGCAAATAAAAATCCTGAAATCTGGAGAGCTTCCCGCTCAGGTTTTGAGTTCATCTGTTTCAAAGGGAAACTGATTTCCATTGTTCGTTATCTACAATGCAGAGGAAATTATTCCAATTATTCCTGGAATTATTATGTATGGAAGATCGACAGAGTCACAGTCTAAGAGTGATGGAAACTTAAATAATTCAAGTCCTAACTGAGGACCTAAGAATGATAATGATCATGTTGATGATGGAATTAGTCCAGTGATTAAATTCTTCAAAGCAACGGGTGACGTATTTATCAAGTATAAGATTGGATGCCCTGAATACAAATGTACATTTCTCTAGAGTATGGCCATAGCTGGGCTGCCCATGAAGCCTTGATTTTCAAAGTTTCTTTCAAGTACTCAATCTCTAAACTATTTTTTAATATAGGAAAATCTTACTTCCTCTCCTAGGAATTGACTTCTTTACAACAAGAAATGGATGCTGTGAATATGAAAGAACAAGCTCTGGAAGCAGTATGTATTTTCCTATTCTCAAATTCGTTACATAATGGAAAGATAAGTTGAAATGTGATGATTCTTAAATAAGTGTCTTACATACAATTAAAAACAAAGTCAAAATCCCTATCCAGTATCATTTTAGCTGTTATCTTCAGGACACTGTCTAGTCCTTGGGAAGGGCTAGATAGGTGGATAAACAAAGCGAAATCCAGTTTAAACACCTGATTGTTTGTGGACAGGTGGATAAAAAGAGGTGGATAATGTTGTTTGATGGTCTTAAAGTGTTGCCCCAAAATGTAAGGTGTTCCAAGAAAAGCTGCCTTTTGCCATTGACTGAAGTTGATTTTGTAAATGCCAGTGGTGTTCATGGGGGTCCAGTTGTTCAGGGATTGCACCCAAAGTACCTATTAATATTGGTACTATTGCCACAACCATTCCTTTTCTGTTTGAAGGTCTTTATATTTTGTTGATTTCATCCAGTTCTTTCTCTTCTACTCAGTTGTATTATTATAATTTTCACACAGTCAAGAAGGGTTAGGGTTAGGGTTTTGAATGGATTTGGCATTTTTATTCATCTATAAAGTCTTTCTTAAGAACCTGGGATAAGTAGATAATATTTAATAACTAATCCTATTATTATGTTCAACTCTCAGTGACTCTTAGTAAATTTTAACATAAAATACTGGAAAGAATAATTGTTTCTTGAAGGAAAAGTATCACTGTTTGCTTCCTCTGTCATGTAACATGCTACAGTAAACCATATGGCCAGATTCACATATGACATAGCATAATGAGGGAATTTAGCCTTTGGGTTTTGTAAACCCATGTCTTATTCAATAAATAAAAGTTAAGCAAACTATTTATAATGTGGGAAGGTTTAAGTAGGCTCCTATTATGTGATTTATAATGTGAAACCACAGTAAATGTAATATATCATGGTTTATACTAACCAACAGAGTTTCTGTGTAACTTTCTAAATACTTGTTATCCTCAGTTTAATCACTCCCACAATTTTTATGTGCATATATCAGTTGTCCTATGAATTTTCCCATTTGATACTCTGTTACAGTGATGGTGAACCTATGGTACATGTGCCCAAAGTGGCACGTGGAGCCATGTCGCCCGGCACGCGAGCTATCCCCAGTCCCTGCCTGCGCAATTCTCCCAAGCACCAAAACGCAAAAAAACACTCAAAATTTAGTGGGGGTTTTTTCTGCATTTTGGGGGCTTGGGAGGGCATGCACACGCGTGGAGGGGATGCAGCCTGCTATGCCCCCCTCCCATGAGCATGCGTGCACATCCCCAAGCTCCCAAAACGCCAAAAAACCCCTCAAAATTTCATGGTTTTTTCAGCATTTTGGGAGCTTGGGAGGGCATGGAGACACGTGGGGGTGGTGGAGGGGATGCCTCCCACTATGCCCCACCCACCTGCACGTGCGCGCACACTCCCAAAATGCAAAAAAACTGCACATTTTTTAGGGGGTTTTTCGGCGTTTTGGGAGCTTGTGAACACGTGCGCACGTGCACAGGGGAGTGGGGCATAGCGGGAGGCATCCCCACCACCACCCCCACACCTCCCGAAGCCCTCACAAACTCCCAAAAAGCTGAAAAAAACCC
>JANHFR010002700.1:3054-13967 GCA_032468015.1 Mimophis mahfalensis | reverse complement strand
TGGATGAGAAGCAAAACGTCTTCAAAGAAAAACCAGAAAGTCCAGTTGCCTCTTGAAAAAAAGCACCTTTGGGACAACAATGACCTGGATGGCGGAGAATCTCCATAAACAGTTGTGTTGTACTTTAAAAAAAAGGGGGGGGGGGTTAGCACGTTATGTGGATCTCTTCTTTCAGTTTGGTGGAAAACCACTGAACTCCTTGCATCTCTAACCCTAGGGATGCAAGGTGATGGATGGAGCTGTTGAGAACTATAGATTCTCAACCTCTGCAGAATTTGGCCAAGAATGAGGACCAGAGTGATTCCATCTCCTGACGAAGGATGGTGCCCAATGAGGGGGGAGGGGGGTGTTTCCTGAAAATTCAAGGACTGGCTATGCACTTACAGGTAAATCAAGAATTCAAAACTTTTTATTCCAAACAGGAACCCTGGGAATAATTAGCCGATGGCGAGATGGAAGAGGAGGTGGAGTAGCACATTTTCACATACCATGTCTAGGTGGAGGGGTTTGTTATTTTCATAATTCTCCCGCCCGGAGGATGTTCTATTGTTTCTGACAGCACTGGCCATGACCTGGGGAGGGAGAGCTTACAACCCATTCCCCCTCCCTCCCTATAAAAGAAGCAAAGTTTTTAGATGTAATAGACGAAGCTCAGACAATCTCACAAATCCAGCTGATGAAGAATGACTTTAAGATCCTGCTTTCCCCATCCTAATCTACAAGAGGAAACAGGAAAAAGGAACTTAAAACTCCCATTGCTGAGACAGCTAAGAGCTTACTCTAGTCTACCCCAGTATTTCAGTGAATCTGTTGCTCCCTGGTAAGTAAGTTTTCTCTGCAATGCGAAGAAAGAGTGAAGACTGAGGTTTATCCCACTGAAAGGACCTCTGGTATTTCATGAACTAAAGTATAAACTGGATGGATATACTTGGAAAAGCGTGGACATTTTTAGCACTACTTTTCTGTGGATTGAGCCTTATGCTTTCAGGTAGGAGTATTATTATTTTTTTAGTTCTTTGCAATTTCATAGTGAAGATCTCAAAGTCCTTGCATTAAAGTTGTTCTCGAATTCTCTATTCACTTAACTTGATATGTAATGATAAAAAGCATATTTTTCATTAGCCATGCTGTCTTTTGATCATTCGGATGTTTGTAAGTAATTTAAAAGAAGATTGTTGGAGACAAATGTTTACAAGCCGGATGTTTAGATTTACTTTTAGTAAGATTTATTTTACCAAATAATTGTCTGACCAATTATGTGGATTTCTTGCACTTTGTTTCTGGGCACAGTGTAAACAGCTGTGCTATTAGTGGTTTGATGCTGTCTCTCTCTTTTGAGTATGATATCAGTACTTTAGTTCTGTGGAAATCAAGACTTGAACGAATATGCATTGATGACAAAATTAGCTTCCTTTGTTTACATGTTGACCAGCAGTTGCACATTTCTTACAATTAGAATTCATGCTAACATAACTAAACCCAAATATGAATTAATTCCCATTTTAATTGTGATAGTCACTTTTTTGCATTTTTCTTCTTCTTCTCCTGCCTTTAATTAATAGCTATATCCCAAGCATTGTTCAGTCAGTGGCTTCTCTCTGACCAGCCTGCTTTTATTTTCATAAAAGAAAAGTAACGTTGCAAACAAAAAATGATAGAAATAAAAGGGGGGGAAAGCACACAGTTAAACAAATAAATATGAAACATCTACTAAGCAGGTGACATGGATTCAAATTCTTCAGGTCTCTGCACGGTTTCCTCATTACACCTATATTTATAATTATTAGAATAATAACAACCTATTTCTGAAGGTGTTTGTAAGGATGAAATGAAACAAAAAGTAGAAAGCATTTTGTCCAAAGTATCATAAAATCTTATGTATAGCATTTCAGTACTAGATAGACTCATCAGTCTGTTTTCAGAAAGGCACCTATATTTCTTTTATGTTTTGGTCCAAAAATTCTTAGAAAGCAAGAGTAAAACGTTACTCTTGTTGTAGGTATATGTTAAGGTATATGATTAAGTTCATTCACTCTGGAAATACTTTATCCTTTAGGAGCCCCTGAAGAAAGGTGGAACATAACTTAAGCAAATAAAGTACTAAACAATCTATGTCTGGTGAAATTAAAACATGATTCAGTCATTCAGCTGACAAATATTGATTCTCTTTATATTCCAACATTAAGCTTTTTTAAACGTGTGTGCCACTATCTGCACAAAACAAAATTAACTACTTTATTTCCACAACTATCTGTAGGCTTAACCGTGCAGCATTTTCACTTTAAATTGTAGCTGATGGTTTAGCAGAGAGAAAGGGAAAACCAGTATCTAAAGAGCTCTGTCCTTTCTACAAACTAAAACAATTCCTAGTCAGTTGTTAATCTACACTGAGAAAAAAAATTAGAGACCATAGATTTCTTTGTTAGTTTTAATTATAAAATCACAACTGAGTGTTTTTAAGGAGGGCTTGCCATCAATAAGCAGATAATAGCATTCAATCTTTACTGTATGTTCCATTATGTTTATAAATAGAGACAAATAGAAAAGAAAGGGAATACATTTTTTGAGAGTTTGTATACAGAATGCAAAGTGCTGGATTTGAGAGAGAGAGATAGATAGAGAGAGAGAGAGAGAGAGAGAGAGATGGGTTTAAGTCCTGTGAAACTTCTATGACTTTGAACAAATTACTTTTTATCCTCAAGTTTATTTTCCAAAATTCGGCAGGAGGGGAGGAAGGGGGAAGGATGCATGCTGTCATACCATTCTGATTTCTTTAAAAGAAGGATGAATGCATGTACAAATTATTTTTCCTCACCGAACATTCATTGTATACTACTTTATTAAATAATAATAAAAAAACCCAAAACCCTGTCCTTGCTGGTCCATTATCCACTTGCCTTCCCGGTAGATATTGTGGATTTACAACCACAACCGAGCCCAACATTTATGTTGCTAAGTGGGACATTTGTTAAGTGTGTTTTGCCCCACTTTATGACCTTTCTTGCCACAGTTGTTAAGAGAATCACTGCAGTTATTAAGTTAGTAACATGGCTGTTAAGTGAACCTGGCTTTCCCATTGACTTTACTTGTCAGAAAGTCGCAACAGGAGATCCCATGACCCAGAGACATGGCAACCATCATAAATATAAACCAGTTGCCAAGCATCTGAATGTTGAACCCATGATGGTGGCGATGCTGCAATGGTCATAAGTGTGAAATACAGTCAGAAGTCACTTTTTTCAGTGCTGTTTAGAACAGTCCCTAAATTGTAGTGAAGTATAGTGTAGTGAAGTACAGTATTGAAGAAGCGTAGTGAAGTATTGTAGCAAAGTATAGTATCGAAGTGAGAACTGCTGTATTCCTGACAGTCACTGTTGTCCTGGATACTAATTCTGCAGGACTAAAATCCTCCTGGCAAGTCCGGAGATGGATATTTGCCCTTGCATATTCAAGAGCTGCTGACTCCCTGGCTTTGCCTGCTTTAGGTGTGTATTGGGGGTCACACCCATCTCAATAGATCTGACAGCTTTCCCGCTTTTGTTCAAGTGTGATATCATGTTTCCTGGGGCAAGCGGGGAAGACAATGAGAACACGCCTTCCTCTAGATACAACAGGCGGAGTCCAGGAAAGCCGTATTGACATTCCCTGAACGGGGAAGGTATTAAGAGTGATTGCCCATTGGCAGGCTTTAAAGAGTGGCTTAGCCTCGCCCCAAGTGGGGTGGGAGTGGGAAGGAAGGGGGTGAGGTTTGTTGTGGGTGTTGCTGCTTAGGAGGGCAAAAATTACTCCACCCAAGGTGGAGAACAGGCCTCTGGGGTTTACTGCCAAAAGCATTAAATGTTTCTCGCCTCCTTTTTCCTCGTGTGACCTACGGGGCCGTGTTCGCTGCCAGCTACCACACCTCCCCAGAAGACTAATGCCAAGGGGACATAGAACAAAATATTTTGTCCTTTCTATCATAATGTACACTACTAAAAAGAAGCACTATTAAATCTGTGCTAAAGCTGTCAGTGAATATAACAGTCAGTAAAGCAAAGCAAATGTAAGCCTGTTCTCTAGTCAGTAGTATTATAGTAGGTTTGACCCTATACAGCACCATGAATTTACTAATTGTTTCTAAATTTTTAAACCCACCCTGCTTTCAAGACAGAGGGGGCTTGCAATGCAATGAGTCCTCCGGGAGAAGGGCGATATAAAAGTTCGATTAAATAATAATAATAATAATAATAATAATAATAATAATAATAATAATAATAACAACAACAACAACAACAACAACAACAACAACAAAACCATTGGCAACATATAACAAAAATTACAACCCAATTGATCAAAATAAATACAGTAGATTGCAGTATATTTTGTACAGTCTTACACAAAGTGAACAAGATATGGTCTCCTAAGCCTCAGCCGCTCTCCTTGAGATGAAATTTGCGGGATGAGTTGCATCTGGGAAGGAGAGATAGTCCAGATACCAAGTCATGTAGAGCAGGGGGGGTCGTCACGGTGGCATCACGTGATGTATTGAGACTTCCCCCCCCCTTTTTGCCAAACTGGGCAGGGGCATGGCCAGCGCGTGATGCATCTGGCCCGTGAACTGCAAGTTTGACAGCCCTGATGTAGAGTTTTATAGGATCAGATGTGTGACTTGAATAGGGCCTGTAAATAATTACGATGATGATGTCATTCCAGTCACAGCTGCTATATTTATATTCTAAAGCTGAGATTGATAAGACAGCAGAAATCCACAATGAGAGGGCTGTCATTTGTCCTGATTTGAGAGTAAATAATGATAACAGCTTGTTAAATAAGTGTTTTATTTCTGCCAAACCATTGTTTTCACGTCCCGATTTTTCACAAAGCAGTATGAAACCTAGGTAGAGATGCCTTTGTTACTTGCAGATTTCTCCCATTTTCCAGTAGAATTATTCTTGCTTCGTATCATTCCATCTCTCAGGACCCCAGTTTCAGGTCAACAAAAATCCCACAGCGATTTCTACCCATGTCCAGAGATCCTAGAGATTTCCTCTTCTTCATACTACATGGTTTAGAACAGAGATCCTCAACCTTTCGTTTCTTAAATCCCACCTATCATTTTATCAAAAAAGTTTGGGCTGATCTTCCCAAAGGTGCTTTTTCAAGGGGCAACTGGACTTTCTGGGGGGTTTTTGAAGACATTTTGCTTCTCACCCAAGAAGCTTCTTCAGCTCTAACTGGATGGTGGGGAATGGAAGGATTTACACTCCTTGCAGACAGCTGGTCATTTGCATTCTTTTAGGGAGTTATTGGGGCCACCTGGAGGTTCATCTGTGTTCCCTGTGTCCTGCAAATGGGTTTGGAGCCTTCTTCGAACTGCTGAAAGGACTGGAGACAGATAATGTCGTATCCCTCTCCCTCTGTTGAGAGCGGGCTGTTCAGTTTTGACATAGAAAGCCTCTTTGACCCTTCTTTCAAACCAGCAGTCCGCTCTGTCCAAAATGTGGACTTTTCTTGTCTTCAAAGGGCTGGCCTTTGTCATTTAAATGCAGGTGGACTGCTGAATTTTGCAGGGTTATGGCTGACCTGAAACTGG
The DNA here is from genome assembly GCA_032468015.1 of Mimophis mahfalensis. Lineage (NCBI taxonomy): Eukaryota > Metazoa > Chordata > Lepidosauria > Squamata > Mimophis > Mimophis mahfalensis. Next base: position 8,395 of record JANHFR010002700.1, on the reverse strand, counting down.
GTACCAAGAGATGAAATGATAGGAAGCATGAATAATTCCACTAGGAAGTCAGACTACTCTTAAGAGCTGCACAATGACAACAAAACCTTTCTCTCTAATTCTAAAGAAAAATAAACCACCTTGCAGTTGGTTGCAGTTTTCAATTTACTGGGGCAAGTCAGAAATAAATATACTCCCAAAAGCAAGATCCTGAACTGAGAGAGATTGCTGTGCTGGTCTTTAGAAACAAAACAAAACACAGCAAAACCCCATGTAGCATTTTTAAAAATTCATGCACTTTTCCAGGGATGGGTTTCTACCGGTCCGGTTCGCTTTGCATGTGCATTTTGCTGCGTGCACGTTCCATTAAGACTAGAGAACAGCTGAGATGCAGCAGAACCACAAAACAGCTGATTGGTGTGGCAGTGTGGATGAGCTGTTTTTCGGCTCTGCCCCATCTCAGCTGTTTTCTAACCTTAATGGAACACGCGCGCAGTGATAAAAGGTAGTTTAGAAGCATGGGTGGGTCCCATGCTTCCAATCGCCCACAGAAATGCTAACAACCAGTTCACCCAAACCGGGACGAACTGGTAGAAACCCACCCCTGCACTTTTCTGAATCGTAGTCATCATTTCATCAGATATATACAAGTGTATTGGTCTGGTGGGAAGGGGAGGGGAGGGGAGGGGAAGCAGGAAGGAAGGGAGTGGGAGGGAGGATTGATTATCTCTGATGGCATTGTACAAATTGGTACTTGCTGTGACATATTCTTCTAGAAATTATCCTGAGTTGATGTCCAATCGTGCTAAATTTTCTAAGAATTCTGTTTCCTGCTTATATGTGTCTTTGTGATTGCTTCCTTCAGGTATTTTCCCTGGCATAAAAATGGTGATTTAATTGGGGGGGGAATGCCACCACAGGTTCTTGCTATATATACAAGGGCAGATCCCAGCAGATCTCACCATTTTTAAGAGTTCATTGGCGAGCAAGGTCTGTTGCTGGTCAGATGCAGATACAGGAGAAAATATCCTGATTTAGCTTAAACACTTTTTGTTACCATCTGCTGTTTGTCTGGATTTACGATGATAGTCCTAGGTTGGTAGGCAACAGTCAAGGTACTGAAGGAAAAAACTACCCATGTCCTGCAACCTATTAGGTACCACTTAAGTATTTAACTGGGGTGGGAGATTCTATGGCACTAGCAACCTATAGATGTTAACTTCTGTATATGGGCATTTTGGAAAAGTGTTATTTGGAAGTTCTAGGACTATCCTGCCTTTTCCAAAAGCCAACATATTAGCTACATTTCTCAGTCCATTTTAAATCACTGCTTTCAGTAAATCATCTCTGAGCAAGAAGAAAACTGAAAGATGTTTTCTCATCCTCAGTGTTGCCAGTCCAGTAAGTCACTGTATGTAGAATGGATGGTGTGTTATTTTGTTCTTTAGCTCAAAGAGCAAATATCTTGCTTTCATTTTGCTCTGACTTTGCGTCTTCATCTTCAGCAGCCTTCTGATGAAGACAAATTAGTACATTGGACTTGTTTTGCTGCATACTCCTTGCACTAACAACAATTTTATCTGAAAAAACTATGAGCTCATCTTCCACGGAATCACAGGATGAACATGCCCCAACAATTGTTTCCATATGACGTGTTTCTGCCTTCTTCGTAACTCCAGCCCGCAACTGAGAGAGCCTAAAATTTCCTTGGCCGTTGTAGTTTCAAAGTAGGATATTTCCCCCACCCCCACCCCCTGTCTTCCTGACAATTTTTTTCCATGGATGTGATCTTGGATACTTCATCGTTGATGAGGTTGACATTCTGCTCAGAAGCTGGGATCTGCCCATTTCCTGTTGGCTACTTTAGATGGTTTGCGAGTAGATCCTCCCAACTGGAATTGTTGTACTTCTGCTGACAAGGGGTTTTGTTTGGCCAAATCTGTGGTCATTATTTTGAAGGGTGCATGGTTTTTCCTGCCCTGGTATTAGTTTGCTGGCTCAAAGACTTCAAGGTGCCATCATCAGCCATCATCTCTTACTGCCAGCACAACCATCATTGTGGTACTCGTTAAAGATGGAGCTTGCTTGCTCCCCAGTTGCTCACTCCTGATTCTCTCTACATCTCTAGTCCATGTCTATGATCTGCTGGCCTTAGTGTTCTTTCAGAATAAATAGGCCAACTGAAATGGTATGTATCCTGACCTTGGGAGCAGGACAGTGAGTCACAGCCAAGGGAACTGAATGGGCAGATGAAAGACAGCTAGCCTTAGCCCATAGCAGGAATGTGGGAGGAGCCAGCAGCTCAGAAGGGACCCTAACTAGTTTTAGGGTCTGGAAAGGGGATGCTGGAGAGAAGTACAGGTAATCCTCAAGTTACAGCCATAATTGAGCCCCACGTAAGTTGTGGCAGTCATAAAGCAGGTCAGCACATGGTCTGGTATGATTTTATGACCTTTTTTGTGGCAGTTGCTAAATAAAGTGGACCTATTTAGTGAAATGAAGTAACCTAGAACTAAGGAGAAATTTCCTGACAGTTAGCATAATTATTCAGTGGAACAACTTGCCTCCAGAAGTTGTAAATGCTCCAACACTAGAAAGGTTTTAGGAAGAGATGTTGTCTGAAATGGTATGGTTTCTTGTCTAAGCAGGGGGCTGGACTAGAAGACCTCCAAGGTCCCTTCCAACTCTGTTATTCTACTCTATTCTACTGCTTGCTAAGAGGCATTTTTTGCCAGAACTTGAAATTAAGCTCCAGTTTTCAGAAAAACATTATAAATTGCAATCCTGTGAGTAGAGAGTGCTACAAACAGGTGTAAATGCAGGCTGATTGTTGAGCACTCAAAATGCGCTTGGGAGAGGGAAACTGGTTCTTCAAAATGATGTCATAAATAGCTTTTGGGGGAGTCAGCAGTAACTTCAAATGGTCAGTAAGTGTAGATTGTAAGTCAAAGACTACTTGTCCTTTTAGACTTGCAAGATTTTGTAACCTTACAATAAAGTAGAATTAGCTCACCTGGTTGTGTTTCCTATCTCATCAATCATGTAAAACTGACATCAACTGACAAGTAAGAGGCACAGAGCATTTCTGTACCTGCATTCTATTAGTTTGCTGCTTGAAGGAGGCTAAACCAGTCACTTTCAGTACAGAGGGTCCTCGATTTACAACAGTTCATTTAGTGACCATTCAAAGTTACAACAGCACTGAAAAAAGTGGGTTATTAGTGTTTTTCGCAGTTATGACCTTTGCAGCATTCCCACGATCATGTGATCAAAATTCAGATGCTGGTTCATATTTATGACTGTTGCTGTGTCCCGGGGTCATGTGATCCCCTTTTATGACCTTCTGACAAGCAAAGTCCATGGACAAGCCAGACTCGCTGAACAACCAGTTTACTAACTTATCAAGTGCAGTGATTCACTTAACAATGGAGGCAGGGAAGGTCATAAAATGGGGTAAAACTCACTTAACAAATGTCTCAACAAAGAAAGTGAGCCATTAACAAGAAATCCTGGGGTTGATTATGATCGTAAATTGAGGACTACCTGTGTATCTATCTCCACTTTCTGTCCCCATATCATCAAATATTAAGGAATATGATTGGCAGATGCTTTTTCTATCAACAAGGAGGAGGGATAACAAAAGGGGGAAACTACCAATCAATTTCCTAAATTTGTAAGGACGGTACCATTTGCCAGCCTCATTCCTGAGGCAGAATGAGGATCATTAATAAAGGCAATGCAAAGCATGTAGGCATCCCTCAGCCCATTTCACCACACAAGTCTGCTAGTATGGGGGAGATAGGGGGAGGGAGGAATATTAGGTACGTTCACCCACTTTCAGTTACTCATAAAGTAATAAAGGTGGGATAAAAATGTGATAAAATAACTAAGTAATGCCGAGAATGCATGTCTCCTACTTTGATAAGATATTGAATCATCATGAGGTGTTCTGATACTAAAATTACTTAGCAAAAGGAAAGCACCAGGGAAGCAAGAGGCAAATAAACATCGATGTGAAGGAAATCTTTTCCCACATAATTATTCCAGGCATCAGAATAATTCCCAAGCAAGTCTATCAGCACCATTTCTAGATAACTCTGAGGGAAGAAAGAGGAGATGGAAGGTAGCAGAAGAAGCCAATGCTTATGAGAAACGTCTACAAATGTGCTTTTTGCTCTGAATTCAACCCATAATTAATACATACTAGAAACTGACATGCCAAGGCATTGGTGTAAAAAAACCCACCACCACCACCACGATGGCTATCATTACTGATATCAGGGTTCCAGCAAACACCCCCAACAGAATCAAAACTCCAGGGCAGGCATATTACTCAAAGCATTGATTTATTAGGCATGTCATATTGGCACATCTGGGAAAAACCTGACTCTGAAGGACCCAAGGCTTTCCCCACCCAAATAAAAAAACCCAAGTTCTTTTCCCCAGGTCACACATCCATCATCACATGGTCTAACCAGGTCTCATCCTCCATCCTGGCTGGCTTTGGTCCATGCATCTCCAACACCTGGCAGAGCATCCTTGGCTTCCACGGGGAAGAATGTTGTTTTGGCTACACATCCCCAGCTATCTCTATCTCCCCCCTCATGTTCCCATAGATCCAACCAGCCTTGCTGTGGCAGCCCTGAAGGTGCTTCCAAAATGGCTTCAGGGCTGACAACTGAAGGCAGAGCATTTACATGTGGTTTTCTTTCAGTGGACAATTCTCTCTAAAGTGTTTATAGGAATACCTGGCCTGATCTTCTCAGAAAATGTTCTTTCTCTATTAGACAATGCAAATTATCTTGGTTGGGATTAACCGGCATGGGACTGCTTTTGGGCCAGTGGGAGTAGCAACTATAAATTTATTTCAATGTAATTAATCCCCTTCAGGCTTTAAAGGCAAAAATATTGACATAGAAACCTGCCTCCACCCTTGGATGAGAGCCCACAACTAAACATCTGTAGTAAACCCCAATCTTGTTGAAATCAGGAATCAAAAATGTTATATTCTAAAAGATTGCATCTACATTGCTTCATGAATTATTTCAAAATGAAGCAAAACTTTCTCCATGTCATGTACTCAGCCTGTGCCATTTGTCTAATGACTCCAGTTTCCGTTTGTTAAGTATGATGATTATTGGTTAATCATCGCTGATAATAGAATTGTAGGAATAAAATGTGATTTAACAAAAGAAAGAAAGAAAGCTCAACGCTCTCTAGAGCTAACCTGGTTCAATTTCAGGAAGCTCCTTGCTTATCTCGTGGCGATGGCGGTGGCGAAGCGTACCTATTTCTCTGCCCTCATCGCGTCTGCAGATAACCGCCCAGCCGCCCTGTTTAGGGTGACCCGCTCCCTCCTTCA
>JANHFR010002699.1:107976-136110 GCA_032468015.1 Mimophis mahfalensis | reverse complement strand
CCCCCCCCCCCCCCAGCAAAAACATCCCTCCAGGTTCTGCCATTTTCATTGTTGTTGTTTGCAGTTTCAATTCACTCCTTTCTGCTCGAATTGCTACATGGGTCACTATCACAATATTTCTTTCAGTAGGTCAGTGCTGGTGATGGTTGCGTTGCTTCAGGCAAAGGCTATGCCAGGAGAAATAGGCAAAATAATCTCTAATCCTTTCATTTAATCCTCTTTTATTTGAGAGCCACAACTGTGAGTGACTGGTCTTTCTCCCCTCTCCCAGTTGCGCAATCAAGGAGAAGTGAGAGGAACTAGTGCGGCTAATGATGAATGAAGAAAAACATCTCGTGCGTCTGGTGTCACGATCCACCGTTGGGGTTTGAGAGGGTGCGCGGTTCTTTACACATTTGTGCATGCATGCACACAGAAACATGTACACACAACACACTAGGTGGACACTTGTACTGAGCTGCTGCTCCGAGATCTTCCCAAGAGGCCCTGCCTTTGTGCTGTATATCCAAAGCTAATTAAACCCATGTAGTGTCAATGAATGGAAGAAGAGAATGCATTTTATCAATTGGAACATTTTGCAACTACAGATGCCGGACCAATTTTCTTTATCTTGTACACGAGAGATTCTCCTTGCTAGGACTCAGTTATCTCTATTTAGATTATTAGATGTGCATCAGCAATTAATTTTCCAATTTGTGTGGTTCATTCATGATTTGGTATAGACATTCTGAATGTATTTAAAGATATTTATTTCTGAATTATTATTTTCTTGAAATCAGATCATTTCTAGTAGTAAGGATCAATTTCTTGCTATTGAGTTTGTTTTTTTGCAAAAAACATTTTCACCCATTTGCTGCAAAGAGATCTACTTTATTGGAGTTTTGTATATAAAGAGTTGAGGGTTTCTTCATTAGAACTGGCAAAATAAAAAAAGCTTGCCAGTGAAAGGGAACACAAAAGGGCATATGGATCTTTGTTTTTAAAAACTGTTCATGGATTCAAATCAGTCTGAAGGAAAAACCTTTCATGACAGCCTCATAATGCGGTGTTCAGAATGCTCCTAGTCTTCCCCTGCGTCATCCAAGAAACAGCATAAACTCCGTTTTGCATCAACGGAAAGAAAAGCTAACATTTTTCCAGTACCCTTTGGAAACTGATATCCTGACCTGGAAAACCTTCGTCAGATTTCTTAAAGAGAAGATTCCGGCAACAATTTATTCCAGGCCCAGTTAAGTGGCAGGGCTCTCAGTTTGGCTTTCCCCACAGGGGATTGATGGAGCCTGAGGCTCCAAGGGCCAATGGAAGGGCTGTTTATCCGTCCGTTTTCTGGAAGCGAGGTTCGTGTGTGCCTGAAGTTGGTGGTTCAGCTTCTAGCTCTGGCCACTCAGGAAGGCTTGCATGTTCCCCCATTGTAGAATTGGCTTTGTAAATACATCTTTTCAGAGGTTGATCATTTAGGCTGCTGCTAATTCAAGGGCTTGCTGTGTTTAGTGCAGGAATCTGCTCCCATCAGTACCAAGGAGAGCACCGAATGTCAGGCTCTGTGCCTAGTGTGGGGCAGGATTAGATGTGAACATTGAGAGGAAATTTTGTAGTGAATGTAAAATAATTACTTCTGCAGTTTCTAGTTTTAACTGCATTAAAACAATTTAAATAAATTTGCTTATAAAATATCCACAGCTGTTGCATTTGGATTCAGTTCAAGTGTGGGGTGTAGTATTGCACACTGAGGCAAAGCTGGGGGTCAGGGCCACACCTACTTTTTTTTCTAGATGGCTCAACAGCTACAACTCCTCAGGACAGAGGGGTTTTCAGCCAGGAGTTGTAAGCCAGTTGTGGTTCCACAAGAGAGCGATTTATGGATTGGAAGGTGAAGCTCCCACAATAGCTAAGAGAATATTGCAAGCCCTGGAAGATAACATTTCTCCCTATTCTAAAATCTTATCTGGTAGTTTTATTCTGCCATTCACCCAATACCTTTTGAAAGCTGTTTTTAAAAGCTGACTTTTTTAGCCTTGATGTTCAGATTTCTGTAACAGTGTAAAGTGTTCTCTCATCTGCTTGTTTGAGCCTAGATGCCAGGAGGGAAACTTTCTGACAGAATTTGTGGCTGGAAGGAACTGTCCTCAGAGATCTGCATCCCAAGGCTCCTGCATTCCCACAATGCAAGGGTGTTTTCCTCTCTGATAAAAAGTTATGAGCCCCCCACCCCCCCAAGTTGCAACATTTGGCAAACTGTAGATCATGAAACTATATTTGTTCATTTCCTTAAATTTATAACTTGCCTTTTTCCCAAGGCTTCAGAATAGACCTTTTGCTGCTGTGTTGCTGCTCTAGTGAAAGACAACAGCCATCTGCCTTGTTTTTGCAGCTGTTTCCATGCAATTCATTATTTAATTTTTCCCCCTGTTTTCTCTGATAAAAGTATGCAACCCATTAAAACCTTTAAAAGTTATTTAAATTGAAAAAAGCATGTGCAGTAAAAATTCTCTAAAATGCCATCTGTTTAATACCACAGAGCAATCTTAAAATTCTGTAACTGAGGACACTATGAAAAAGAAGAGAAGGCAAAGCTGTACAGATTTAATCAAAAGCATGAATGAATCTGAATCATCTGACACCAAAAAGTCAAGGGCTTAGGAACTGAAGAGAAGAACGGCCATGGCTGTTCTTGCTGATCAGGATGGTTTTTTCGGTCATCCTTTGAATCCAGCACACACATCACACATATGCACACACACAGATCTCACACGTGTGGTGGCTCCAAGGACTGACCAAGCTACATAGGCCTCTATCGCTCAGGGTGGCTTAAGTGATTGAAATTGGCCTAAAAAGGGCAGATGAAGGGTACAATTAAAATGGACAAGCATTGTTTTGAAACAGGATACAGCAGGAGTATCTGGCATTTGGTTTCTTTGTATTTTTGCAAAAGTATCAGCTTGCTGCTGCTTTTGAACAGCTCTGACAGCGTGTCTCACCCCTCGGTTGTGATGGCAGAGGCAGCCCCAGCTCTGCACCAGCAGCAGGACCACAGCACTGCAAGCGCAGGTGGTCCAGTTATGAAGGAAGGTGTGACCCTCCTATAGGCTTCCCACACCCAGGAGGCCCTTGAATATGCAGGTCTCTAAATTCAAGTCACCCTCCCAGTTTACCCAGGACAAATATCGCTCCCCTGAAATATCCCAGCTCTTTCCCTTTTCTTTCTAAAATGTTAAATACTGTACATCTCCCAGTCTAGCACTGTAGGTAATGGTGATTATTAGGTGGCTACCTGAAATTTTACAAGTGCTTTTTATGAACATCCAGCTATCTATTGCTTAAACTTAGGAATGTAGTCGTCTTTAATCTGGGGATTAGTCCTGCAGCCTTTTCAAGACAGAAGTCAGGAACATGGTAGCACTGTGGTGTTTAACAATGAGTAATTACACCAACATTGGCTGAAGAGTGGCAGTTTATTGCTCCTTGGCTTCTGCATCCTCTAATCTGGATGCTGGATTTCTTGTTCCCATTTTTTGTATGGAAGCATCCAAATGGGAGCAAGGGCTCCTTTGTTCTCCAGCTCGACTAAAGAGGAGTGCAAGAGCCTGCGGATTCCTAGGTCCTGCCGAAGCATTCTTCCTGGCCCAGGCCATTTGAAGCAAAGAAGCAAACTTTTCCCTCCTGTGGCCAGCAGGTGGCGGTGGAGGATGCCGGAACTCCCCAACACCACCGGTCCTGGGGTCTTGCTGGGGTCTTGCCTGCTTCCAGCTGAGACGCAGCTCTAGCCCCTTCCAGGCCCTTCCTTAATCAAATGCAGCTGCTGAGGGGGTGAAAATGCAGATTGTATGTTTATAAAATGGGAAGCCCTTTGATTGTGCATAATTTCCTTCTCGCATGTTTGCAAAGAGAATGAGGATATGTAGTGCACATGGAGAATTATGATGGCTTCCTTTCCACCCCTTTCCCAGGCGTGTTTGGAAAGTGTTTGGCAAATGTTTCCCGTGGTTTCAAATCCACATCTGGGGCTGTATCTGAGGCAGAAGATTGGGATTCCAAAGTGGCTGGAAAAGATACATTCATGCTCAGGTCTTCTGGAGCCAAGGCCACCAGCTCCCTTCTGGTGGCCTCCCACTTGCTTTGCTTTGGCAGAGCTTTTACGAACCTGTTAGAGAAAAAGTCAAGAAGAAGAGGTCTTCCATGGTTTATGTTAAGCCTAAATACCAATAACCTTCAAATATGTGGGGAGGGGGGGTCAATCATTTGAAAATTCAACAAATGAGGCCAAGAACCATCTACACAGATAAGTGACAGAAGAGAAGAAGGCCCCAAGGCCAAATAGGTGTTGGACTCTTTAGTTCATGTTTACTGTAGAGTATACAGTCATCACATTATTTTGCACTTGCTACTCATTCCAGTGATGCCTGCAGGGGGCAAAATCTTGTTTACAGCCAGCAACAAGGAGTCTATATTTGCTGAAATAACATTTCCCACCATCCCTTGCTGGCTGCGCTTTCTGGGACCATTGTGATTTGTACTTCAGCAGCATCTGGAAAATTCTCACCCAGCTTAAAAGCTTACTCCAGAGCATGTAAAAACACCACCTTGTTACCTGGTCTTGATTTTCCCCACCTTCCATACACCCCAGCACTTTCCCTTGTGTCAATTTTCAAAGACAACTGGGCAAAAACTGGTTGTAAGTCAAGGACTACCTGCATTGTCACCTCTTCCTGGAATGTGGGGGGGGGGGGGGGGACCCAAAGCATTTCAGGTAATCTGATGGCCTGGATTCCTCGTCTGCCTCTGTTCAATAACTCTGAAATGCACAACTGTCAGTCAACCTAGGAATGGGACGTACACCCAGCAGGAGCATAACAGTCAAAACTCACTGAGATCATGACCAAGCTGATCTTTTATCCTGAACTGATCCAAGAGCTTGTCTTGACTAGCTTGAGGCCCTTCTTGTTATGAGCAAAGCCAACTCTGCACCCATGAGACTTCCACCTTGAAGCAGCCCTATTGTCCTTACCCTCAATGGAGACAGTGACCCAACATCATCTGCAGCTTTTCAAGGGCTGTTTGCCTTGTCCTGCTTTACCAGTTAAAAAATGCGGCATATTGGAGGCATTAATAAGGGTTTATGATGAGAAGGGGGCAATCATTGTGTAAAAGATGCATTTTTTGTATTTTGCATTTTGTAGTTCTTGTAGTTTGCATTTTGTAAACCAAGGGCAAACAGACCAGGATACTGCACAGCATGATGCTAAGTTGAAAGGGCTATTGCTGACAGCAGAGGAGACTCCTTAAAGGCTGCTGCCTCTTCTTTCCTTTTGAAGAACAGCTGTGTTGTCCAGCTGTGTTTATAGGCTGAACTGGACACAGGCAACATTTTCATATATTCCTTCTTTCCTGCCTGGCTTTTCTCTCCATCTTCGGGTGCTTCTTGCTAGGTTCCTTCCACCATGCAATCAGCTAAACTTATCTTGGATGTCAGGGAGCAAATGTTCCAGGAAGCCTCAAGTTATTTTCCACACCAGCAGCTCATAACTGCCTCTGGTGTGAACCTGGAGATTAAGTAAGTTCTAGGTTTCTCCTAGATATCACAGGGGTCCCAAACAGCAGTGAGAAGATATGTCCTCAGGGTCTTCTCAGTTGCACAATCCATCTGTGGATCATTTCTCTATGCCCTTGTCAGCTGACCCTTTTTTTCAGAAGACTGGTCCCTACCCACATGGAGGTCCCAGGGAGCCTCTTTCTCTGGATAGTGATTGGACTGGAAGCCTCCCAACATGACTTCATATAATCAACTAGTTAACGTGGCTGGTGTTTTTGGGGGACAAGGGATCTCACAACATTTGCCCTTGATGATACCATGCAGGGTAGGAAACATGTAAATCTCTTCCAATGGAGGACAGACATGCAGATTCTTAGAGCACCTCTATAAGTAACAACTACAAGGTCCACAATGTGAAATGCAAAGTAAACCTTTCCATCAGTTTTAATAAAGGAAAACAACCAACAAAGGAATCTGTGCAAAATCAGAACCATAAAAACAGGCAGAGACACATGGGGAAAAACGGACAAAGGCAAAGCACCACACACCAGTTCCATCCACTCCTGAAATCTCTGCCCACTACTCTGTGCTTGGAGCTTCCTGTTACTTTTAACCAATGCCTTTCGCAAACAGCACAAACTCAGCAATTATTCTTCCCCATATCCTCAATTCTTTGTTATTTGGTGTTTAAAACTGTTGCATGAAACTCAGCAGTGGGAATCCCCTGGTTGCTCAGCCATGTATTTGGATTGGCCTTGCTGAGAGGATGCATGAAACCAGACAGTCCTACCATAAAGCATAGTTTGTGGCTTTGCGTACTGTAGGAAACAAGATGGCCGGGTTTGGGGGAACAAAGGCTGTCTGGGCTGAGTGGAAAGATCAACCCCAGGCAGCCGGAGAGACCTCCAGCCAGGGGACCTAGGACAGGATCTGCAAGTGTACGGGGCTGTGACTAAGGAGAACAGATCTTTCTTATTGTCTCCATCAGGCAGGCAGAGCTTTCAAATCAAATGTGCTCTAGCTTTTTGAGCATCAGTTTCTGAGCAGTTTTTCTCTCAGTGATGAGAGTCTGTGACCTTAATTAGTTGATTAATAGCTCCCACCAGTTTGGTCTTGCTCCCTGAAACCCACAAGACTTCCATCAGTTACCTGCTGAAGGCTTCTGCCTCCTTAGGCTCTAGCTGCACATGTCTGCAATTGAAAAGGTGGTCTCTTTGATCCTGGAAAAAGTAATTTCATATGTACTTAGGCCTAAGTCAGTGTCTCTCACTGCCCCACCTCTTATCTATCTATCTCCATCCATGCATCCATGCATCCACCCATTATCTATCTATCTATCTATCTATCTATCTATCTATCTATCTATCTATCTATCTACCTCATCTATCATCATTTATTTGCCGTCCCCTTTTCCTGGTCCAGATCTCCCGTAACCGATCCCAGGCTCCCCAGATGGCCGGGTCTCTTCTTCAGGAGGTTGTCCTTGATGCCTTCTCAGGCTCTGTCTTTCAGTGATGTGGCCAAACTTCCCCATCTGTGGCAAGCCCAGCAGCGGGCAGCAGAACGGCAAAGGGAAGGCTGCAGTGCTCTTGGCCTCATCACCATGTGCGTGTGCACACCCCTACCATCTTTACCGCCTGCTACTGGACCGCACCAACCAGACTAGCGGGACTCCCGTCGGCTCCCTCTCTAGCTCCGAGGCGCTTCCAGGGATAGAGGCAGGGCGGGGTGGGGGTGGGGCACACGATGGGAAACCAGAGCTCAGCCCGGACCCGCGCTGTGGGATGGGGCGGGGCGGCATGCCTCCTCTCCCTCCCGGCCTGTCGCTTGTCCTGTACTGACTTCTCTTCTAGTTCGGCCAGCTCGGCGCCACCAGGAAGGGGAAGAGCGCACAGGAAAACTAATTACACACAATCAATATTTAATCACAGCTCGTCATCCTGATCCGGCAGAGTACCCCCTCCCGCCCAAAGCTGCCTGAGCCCCTTATTTATGGAGCTCGGAGTGGGGGAGATCAGAGCTGGACGGGGGAGGCTGGAGAGGCCCGGCCCGGGACTGGACAGCAGGAAAGAGAGCGGCTCCCGCACGCTCAGAAGCAACTCGGGGGCGCTCAGTGCGGAGGGGAAGCGGACGCCTCGGCGGGGAACGAAGCTTTCCACGCAGTGGCACCGCTAGACTCTCCTCCCTGCCGCACTCGGGGCTCCTTAAGGAGGTGCGTCGGCCATCGGACCCCGCAGGCGCTGACCGAGAAGGGCAGCCCAGCGCTAGGCTCGGACGCCAGGAGACCTCCGCAGCCTCCCTCTCCCCATTAGGGGCTCCCGCAACCGGGCCGAGAGCTCGGCGGGGGAAGGGCGCCGGCGGCGCCACCTTAACAGGGAGCCCCGCCCCGCCGGGCCGCTCATTGGCGCAGCTCTAATGGCTGGACGGCATTGCTGAAATGCAAAACTTGTTGCTGCTTCCCCGGCGCGCGGCGAGAGCGCAGCAGAGCCAGGAGCCCGCCAGCCCGCCAGCCAGAGAAGCGGCGCACCAGGCGCGCAGCCCATGAAGGGTGGCGAGGCCCGGCGGGGTCCCCACTGCCGCCACTCCGGCCCCGGGCGGCAACTGCCGCGCAAGATGTGAGTCGGTCGGTCGGCGGCGGCGGCGGCAGCCGATTTCTTCCCTGCCTGCCTGCCTGCCTGCCTGCCTGCCTGCCTGCCTGCCTGCCTGCCTGCCTGCCTGCCTGGCGGCGGCGCGGACTCTCTCGGCCGGCCGGCCGTGATGCCTAGCTGAGGATCTAGTCAGCGGGACTGGAGCGACAGAGCCGCAGTCACCGGCGGGATGTTTGCGTTGGATCCGTTCGACCCACACGGCGGCGGCGGCGGCGGCTCAGGCAGGAGCGGGGTGCCGGTCGAGCGGGGCGGCGGCGGCTTTGGGCCGGGCGCGGGCTCCCAGTTCAAGCCGTCACCCTTTCAGGGCGGAAGTGGCGGCGGCGGCGGCGAACCGGCAGCCGTCAATGCCCTGGGAGAGCCCTCTTCGGCCTTGCTGGCCATGAACCTGACCTTGTCCGGGGAAGGCTACGGCGGCTTCCACGCTCCCCGTGGCGGCCCTCCGGAGTTGGGCCAGGCCCAGCCGATCCACGGATTCTTCGGCAGCCCGCCGCCCGGCCCGGCCGCGCACCACCAGACCCAACCACCTGTCTCGCACTTTGGCGGTGGCTTCGGGCCCGAATCCAGCGCCTCCTGCCTGCACGGCGGCCGCCTCCTCGGCTGTTCGGGAGGCCAGCAGACGTTCGCGGCGGACGGCGGCTATGAGCAGCATCTGGCGGATGGCCAGGCGGGCGGGGACGGCTTCGGACAGCAGAGGGCGGGACCCCTCCAGGACTTCCAGCCGCCGCCGCCCCTGCCGCCGCATCATCTTCACAATCCCGGCGTGCCGGCCCCGTGCCTGCCGCTTGACCAGTCGCCTAATCGTGCTGCCTCCTTCCACGGCCTACCGGGAGCCGCCTCCTCAGAACCGCACGGCCTGGACTCGCAGAGGCGCCTGCCCAACCAAGGAGCGGCCGCGGTGGATGCCCTGGAATATAGTTACCCGAACAGCGAAAGCCATTTCGACTTGCCCGTTTTCTCGTCGGCAGAGGCCGAGGGGCAACTGCCGCAGTACGGATCGGGACGACAGGCAGCTCCGCCGGGAGGCAGCAACTTCCCTGGGCACTCCGCGGCCTTGCCCCGAGCGCCCGGCTCCCTGGGGAAGGTGCCCACCCAACAGTCCCCTCACGGCGTCTTCTTCGATCGGTTCGGCGGCGCTCGCAAAATGGCTCTGGGGCTGGAGCCGAGCCTGGGCCCCGGAAGGCACCACCTCGTTCCGCAACAGCCGCCGCCCTCGGCTCTCCTGGCCAGGCAGAATGCCTGCCCGCCGGCGCTGCCGCGGCCACAGCAGTGTCCAGAGGGAAGCGCCACCAACGCGAATCTGCAGGACGGCGGCGGCGGCGGCGGCGGTGGCGGCCCGATTTTGCAGGCGCAGCACGGCCAGTTCGAATATCCCATCCACCGGCTGGAGAACCGGGGCCTGCAGCAGCAGCACCACCAGCACCAGCACCAGCATTCCTATGGCCCGGGAGAGCCGCTTTTCAACGTGGCCCACCAGTCCCAGCAGCCATCCAACCAGCGATTGCAACACTTCGACGCGCCCCCCTACGTGAACCTCCCCAAGAGGCCCCGTTTCGATTCGTGGAGCGGCGCCGGCGGCGGAGGCATGCACGGGGCGGCCGCCACCTTGGAGAGCCACCTGTCGCCCTCCGCGGTCTACCCTGGTCTGTCGGGAGACTTCACGCCGCCGGTGCCCGAGCATTTTCCTCCGCCGCCGCCGCCGGGCCCGGATCCCCAGGCGGCTCTGCAGCAGCGTCAGAACGCCGCGCTAATGATCAAGCAGATGGCGGCCACCCGCGGCCAATCTCAGCGCCTCCGTCCGCCCAGCCTGCAGCAGGTCGGGCACCACCAACATCCTCACACTGCCGGCGGCCACGGCCATCACCAGTCCCCGCACCCACACCCGGGCGAAGCCGCTTTCGAGGCGCAGGAAGGTGCTTGGTTCCCGCCACCTCATCCTCCGGCGGGCAGCGGAGATTTGCTGTTCCGACCGGGAATGGGAGGGTTACAGGAGCCGCCGCCGCCAGCCCTGCGGATGTCCTCCGGGGGTGAAGGACACGTCTCCTCGCCAGGCGGCCTGCAAGGCCAGTTCGGCTTGAGCCCGCCGTCGGAGCGGAGGCCGAGCCACCCCGACTTCGCAGTGCAGGCGCAGAGCTTTCCTTTTGGGCCTCCCAGCCGACAGGCCACCCCACACAGCGCTTCGCCCGGGTCCTTTGGACCGCCGACGGACTTTCAGAGCTCTGCACCCCCGCCGTCGCAGCCCCGGCCCTCACCGGCCAGCAGCAAGCTGGGCGCGCTCTCCCTAGGCTCTTTCCCAAAAGGGGGTGTCGGGGCGCCGCCCGGGAGCGCGGGCCCCAAGGAAAGCAGCGGCCTCTTCGGGCAGAGCTGCCTGGCAGCACTCTCCACCGCCTGCCAGAACATGATCGCCAGCCTGGGTGCGCCCAACCTCAACGTCACCTTCGGCAAGAAGGGCGTGCCTGCGTCGGTGGGCGGTGGGGCCGGCGGGGAGGGAGCTAAGCGGAGCAAGCTTAGCCCCGCAGAGCCTCCCGAGACAAATGGAGCAGGGCCGCAGCCTCCCCTCCCGGCCGCGACGGTTCCTGCGGGCGAAAGCGGCCTCTCCCCCAATTACTCTCCTGGATCGGGACCCGACGCCAAGGCGGGAAGCGGACGAGGCAGGGGGCGCAGGAAACGGGACAGCGGCCACGTCAGCCCAGCCACCGGGGCGACGGGCGGCTTCTTTGAGAAGTACGGCCAGACGATGGGCGTAGAGAGCGGCAGCCCCGGACAAGGCGGGGAGCGAAGCGGCGGCGGCAGCACCCCCCACCTTCAGGAGGCCCCCAAGGCGTTGAACTCCCCTCCTTCTACCTGGGCCAAGGGCGGTGGCGGCGGCGACCTCCTCCTCCAGCCTCCTCCAGAGCAGACCGATCTCCTTCCCTCCCTGGACCAGATGGAATCCTGCTCGCCGCGCGGCAGCGGGACCGACTTCCCCGCCGAGGCGGAAAACGAGGATGAGGTGTCTTCCAGTTCCGACAACCAGGGCGCCAAAGGGTGTCCCGCCGGGTGCAGCCCGCTTCAGCCGCCCGGCCGCCCGGCCGACCACCAGCTTCTGAATGGACAGAAGACGGCGGCCCTGGCGCAGTTGGGCCTGCATGCCGGCAGCGGCACTGCTACCTCCAGTCCTGACAGCTACGGCGCCGGCCCTCCCGGCCCGGTGCAGGAGGAGATTCACCCGCTGGAGATCCTGCAAGCGCAGATCCAGCTGCAGCGGCAGCAGTTCAGCATCTCCGAGGACCAGCCGCTGGGCCTCAAAAGCGCCGAGAAGGGCCCCGAGGGCTCGGGCGGGGGCCAGAACGGGGACAGCGGCGAGCTGAGCAGCTGTTGCGAGGGCGCCGGAGCCAAAGGTGCGGTAAGCACCATCGACCTGGAATCTTTGATGGCCGAGCACTCCGCCGCGTGGTACCTGCCCGGAGACAAAGCCCTCCTGGACGGGGAGCCCGACGAGAAGGTCCTAGTGCCTTGGGAGAAAGCGAAGGCGCCCACGCCCGGGAAGGAAGGTAGGGGCGTCCGCCGCCGCCGCCGCGCTCCGCTCGGACCGGACCCACCCGGCCCAGCGTTACTCCAGGACCTACTTCCTCCGGGTGCGGTGCAGATCCGAGCGCCGCTCTCCCCTCCGCGTAGACGGCGCTGCTGCTGGGGCGACTTTGCCTCAGAGCTGTGTCTCCACTGGGAATCAGAGCAGCCGAATAAGCCGCGTGGGAGCGTATCCAGGTAGCCCGGCAGACAGACAGACAGACAGACAGATAGACACACGCGCGCGCACACACACACACACACACACGCACGCACAGCGCCTTTATGTAGGGAGTGAAGCTGGAGCCCCCACCCGAACCCCGAGCCCAAGCTGCCGCGTGAACATTCAGGACTAAACCCGCTGCGCAGGAGCTGCGCTTCCATAGAAGTGTTGGTCTGATGTGGTCTGGAGACCGCGTCCCGCTCCCGGGGAGGGATAGAGCACGTCTTGGGAAGCAGGAGGACACTTTGCCTCCTAATTTCACCTTTTCAGAGTTTCGCGCAACATAATAACTTGGGAGATGTTGGGGGGAGGCTTTTAAGGCGGGTAGGATATTTTAGAGAGCCTCTAAAACATCGGGGGTCTCTTTTGTTGGTCCACCTGGGACCCGCGAGCGGAGTCGGTGCGGTTGCAACCTCTGAGATAGCGCGCATTCCGCTGGTGAGGTTTGCTCTCGCCCACCCAGGTCTTGGGGGGCTCCTGGACTTCCAACTCTGCCGGATGGGTGAGCGGCCAGCAGTGCAAAGCGCTTCTCTGGCAACGGAGGGGCTGCCCCAGAGGAAAGAGGGGATGCCCAGGAGGGAGCCCATCCCTTCTCCAAGGCTTCGTTTGGGCAAGGACTTGGGGGAGCCCCTTCCCACACAGCCTTCCTTGCATTTTCTTTCATTGACACCCGATCTGACAGGATCGATAGCTTGTTAGCGCCCCAGCTCCCATCCCTCCCATCTTGCCCGGCTGGCCTCGTGAGGCTTTTCCTTTGTGTAAGCAAGGAAAGCTTCTGCTTCGGAATCTGAGGTTGATCTGATGCAGGAGAGGCACCCATCAGCAGGCGGCTGGCTTGCTTGTGCCTGTTCTTCGCACTGGGATGTGAGTGCAGGAACTTCCTGGGAGAGGAAAGATTGGAGAGGCAGAGTTTAAAGCTGCATTTCAACAACTGGAGCTTTTCAAATGGGAAGAAAGTGATGCAGCCTTAATTAACACTGTTAGTTATTCCAAAGTCACCAAAGGGTGAAGAGGGAAAAAGAAAATCTTTGCATATTTTTTGGTTTGAATTATTCTGCTCAACTATATATTATGCTGTCCTTTTAGGTAACTTTTTGAAATTGGCCAGTACGCTGTTTCTGATCTTGAATGACATGTGGGATGCAAGCAGTGTGATGTGATGCAAGCAGCCTATCCATGCAATCATCTTACTTAGGAAGCATTTAATGGGGCGATTCCAAAGTTGTTCAGGTGATCCCTGGCTCTCTTTCATTTCCTCCACAAGTGGACCTAGGAGATATAATCTATTTCATGTGGTCCTATGCATACTGTGCTGTGCGATAAACAGAGCAAGTGTTACTTCTGGATAAAAGTGCCAAGACCCGCACTGTTATAGAAAAATAATTGCAGGATTTCTATGTGTAGTGCTGCATGCATGACTTTTAGAGATGGCTTTATTTTGAGGTTGAAAACAAGGTTCCAGTGAAGGGGCTCTCAGGTTCCCTTTCAGCTGTGTTCCATCACCTTGACTCTGAGATCAGGGCTAGCTGAAAGAGCTGTTTCCTCAGCTATGGCAGAGAGAGGAGTGCAGGTGGGCCTCCTCCTCCCCCTTTTGCAGGTAGGCAAGAGGTTTCTCTGTCCTTTGAGAGGGTGTATCCTGGGGCAGTCCCTAAGGTGCTGCTCCGTGGCAATCTATCGCAACCACCACCAGCAGCAGCAGCAGCAGCAGCAGCACCAGCAGCAGCAAAAAATGCCTTTGGTGGCCTTAAGGTAAAATGTGGCAGGATGTGGTCCAGCTCCTATTCTCCTTCCCAGGTTATTCCAGGATGTTTAGCTACTGTTTGCTGATTTGGTTGCCTGTCATAGTACTCATAAATCTGTCAGTGGAAGAAGCTGCCACATGGGATGGTATGAACATGAACATTCATGGAAGAACCGCTTCAACATGAAATGTTAACCTGGCCACAGGAGGACAGGGTTTTCTCTCTCTACAGGCTATTCCCGCATCCTGCATCTTTGGTGGCTTGTTTTTTAAGCTGCTGATGGGTGGTGAGGAGGAAGTCTTAAAAGTTTGGCTTTGAAGCACCTCTGGTTGAAATTTAAAGCATGGGGAAAAGGATGGAAATTGCTTTCTGGCAACAAAAGTGGATTGGAAATCTGTGGTACCTGTTAGAGGTGATGCATGTATGTTGCTGTAGCAGCACCACTTGACCCTGCTGACCCAGGAGACTTTTTGCTGGCCTGCTAGGCATCCTGGCCTGAGGACAGGAACTGCCCCCTGGGATGCCTCAGGCAAAATTCCCGGATAGGAAAGTTGGCTGTTAGCCATCGCTGCTGGGCTTAAGGAGCAGACAAAAGCTTTTAAGGAAAACTACTTGACCAGGTGAGCAAAACACCCAGGGTGGGTCCTTCCCAGACATTTATTTGTAGGAAAGTCTTCCAGTCATATTTCTAGATACTTTTGAGGCTAAAGTTTGCCGATCAGTTGCCATGAAAGGCTGGGGCTGGTTAGACCAAATGCTGCTTAAGCTGTTTGTTATCCCTTTTTATTCATCCCTACAAAGGCAAGCAAGTTGCCTAAAAACAAGCCAGCTCTAACATTTATACGGAATCCCATGTGGTGTCCTTTGCGCATGCAATGGAGACAGGTGGAACTGCTGAGCCACTGGAGCTTTGTGTGCTGACCTACGGCCCTGGCGGAATGTTACGCTGGGTTGATTTGAACCCTCCTGTATAGTGTAAGTCTTTGGAGTTGTTAGTTTGCTTTTTATTTTCTTA
Source organism: Mimophis mahfalensis (assembly GCA_032468015.1). Lineage (NCBI taxonomy): Eukaryota > Metazoa > Chordata > Lepidosauria > Squamata > Mimophis > Mimophis mahfalensis. Next base: position 121,406 of record JANHFR010002699.1, on the reverse strand, counting down.
AATAGTACCTGTGTTTTTTATTCTCATGCATTTTTAAAATTAATTCTGTTGGTTGTGGTTGATGTTCCAGTCTAGAACTATTTTAGAATACAAAAATTCGGTATTTAATATTTCAAAATTTGTTTATGGAATTAAATATATTTTCCATTGTTTTATCTTCAGCTGAAATTTCTTTTTTTTCTTTCTGCGCTTCCTTTGCCAGAAAGGCAGGAACATGATGCATAAATTTCATGAGTTTATTTATTTATTTCATAAATAAACTTCCTAAGCTATAAAAGAAAATAATTGCACTATGCTAACCGAGGGACTCAAGAGGTGCAGAGTTGGCTTCTATGTAAACAGACAAAACCTCTCCACAAATCACCCCGGAACACAGTCTTGCTTTTCTTGAATGTCTTTAGATAGTTGTGCCTGAAGACTGTCCATGTTACAAATACAAGCAGGGAGCAACGCAGCCTCATCACCGAGGAATTTGCAGTTACACACATGACAAACACTTTCACAAAGAGAGTGTTGTTGTTTGTCCACTCCACCTGGATGACTGAGAATCTTCATCGACAATTCTTGCTGCAGTTTCCTCATGTTGTGGGGGTTCATTGGGCATCTCTCCGATGGTGGGTAGCCTCACTCGCCCCTGGGCCTGTGTCTAGGCAGAAGCACAGCGTGGGTCTTTGGCTGCTTTTCTTGGATTGTGGAAGAAGGAACTGTTCCTTGCTTTTCTAACCAGAGAGGAACAGCCTGTCTGCCGTCATTATTTGGACTTTAAGGGTGTTCTTCTCTAGGTCTAGGTAGCCTAAATTTGGGTTTAAGATGGGAAGACTCAGAAGGTTCCTTTGAACAGCAAAGCAGAAGGAAACAGAACTACTTTTCATTTTTTAAAAATTAAGCATTAATTTGGGCATAAGAATTGGAAAGGAATGTTCAAAATCCCCCTGAGCAGCAAAGTGCTAGTCTGTATCTTATCCCTGGTCCCAGATGATGGTCTGGGATTAAAAGCGAGGGGCTTCGTGGCCTGCCTTCTTCCTGGCAGGTCCCTGAAAGGCAGACGCGGGGGATATCCAACAAAGACTCGGCAGAGAGCGTGGGCCTTGGGCTGCCTCTCTCTGCAAAGGGTTCCCTCTCAATGGCATCCTGGCTTATTTTTGCTGAAATCTACCCATTGTTCTCCAGCAGACTGATGCATCTCTAAGATTATGTAGTGGAGATTTGCTTATTGCCTTAAATCCTAAACTAGTGGAATCTGCTAGTCGGAGGGACTATCTATTAATTTTGACCAGCTGAACTTCTTTATCTTTTACAGGGAATAAGTGAGATTATCGTATTGCATAAAAGAAAAGCAGGGAAACCCTGTCTTTTGATCTTTGGCTCCTTTGATAAAAGAAATGTTGTAATTTCTGTTGTGTGGAGGTTAGCCTCCTACAAGAGGTAAAAGATACAAATGGGATAGGGCCACTAGCCTATTTTCTCTTCAGTGGAGAAGTATTGCCAGATTCATTAATGCTCACCATTTGAAGGGAGAAAAATATACTTGTTTCAAAATTACAAAATGGCTGGTTTGTGAGAGGCATTTAATTTTAATTTTAATTTGGTGAAGATTTTTGCACCAAATATCTTAAAGTTTCTGTTCACAAACTTTCTGGATATAAACAGCCAGGTTAATTTCTTAGATTTGGTTTTACAATGAAGTAATAATTATTTTAAGACTTTACCATATAATGTATAGATTAATAATAGTATTCAGCATTAGTCTGACTAGTCAATGCTAAAATATTACCTACCAAATGCAGATATTTTTCTTAGAGAAGTGAAAAATTATGTGAATTGAAGAAAATACTGGTATTGTAGCCAGTTGAAATAGTGTTGCTAATATCAAGGCAGCTTAATATTTTTATTGGTTACTGAAGACAATGTTGTATGCAGGGTTATTTATTGGGAGGTCCCAGCATGTCTCCCATATGCATGCATAAATACAGAAAGAATTTGCTCGCAAGGACTTAGGTTCTGGTCATTCATTGGAGGCTGCACTAGGACCAATATTTAGTAATCACTAGGAATTAGTAGTTCATTTACTGTTTTGTGGTTGTTCAGTAGAAATGATTTTGTTGTGGCTTAGATATGTTTAATTTTACATCTCTGGAGTTCTTCTATCTAGAAATCTTTCTAAAGCATAATAACCCCATTTGTTTCATTCTGTGGCTTTAAAAAAACATATTTAGTACAGAACACAATGATATGCTGGAGCACCATCAGAAGAAAGACACAGAAGGACCAAAAATACAAAAGGCATCTTGAGCCCCGGGATGTTCCTCCCTCAGCAGAGTTTTTGCACCATTAAGTCTAAACATAATATCAGAATTTGGATTCATGAAGTGTTTCCTTTGTTCTTTCCAGGTAGGGCTTGGAAATAGCCAGTCACCCTTAACAGTTTCATGGTAGAATCTTTCCCGCCACCCAATAATTTGACGCAAAGCATACCTACATTTGAAGAGGGAGATTTGGAAACCTCAGCCCTCTATGCTGGCCTAAAGCCTTCTCTTGCCCTCCCTTCCCAGTCCCTTTTATGTCCTGCCAAAGGAGAAATACACTGACACCAAGGCAAAAGCCGAGGCTGCTGGAGGAAGAGCATGGAATCCTTCTGGCCCAGCTGAACATTTCAGGCAAAGCAGATTCAATATTGGAAGCTAGTTTGAGTCGATTTGTGACTTGAAGTCCTGAGAAAAGTACTGGTAGTTTTCAGCCTTCATTTTGGAATTCTGTATTTCATTAGGAAAAATCATGCTGCCAGTTGATGCGTCTCTTTTTCTTCCATAGTCTGCTCACTGGTAAGAATAGAATGACAGGGTCTGGGCCATCTCTTGGAACCACAGACAGAGCAGAGGGAAGCTGTGGACACCACCCCACACACACCGCCTTGCTTCTCTGCTGCTAGACAAGAAGCTGGATGTTTGCATCAGACCATGGTTCTGAGTGAACACTCTCTAAATCTGACAGTTGTGGATTGTAATTTTTGGGACGAGCTTTCTGCTTGTCCTAGTGGACAAATTGTCTTCTCTTTTCATGACCGGGATGGAGTTGGAAATTGTGCTAGTTTTCTCTCTGCTCCAAAAGAAAAATGTGCATTGCCCCCTGATTTGAACCCCAAAAGAAGCAAAGGGACCCATCAGCTACTTGTTTTGAGCCACAAATGATAGCTTGTTCAACGCTTTCTGAATAGCAGCAGAGTGGGATTTGGACTCCCAGTCACTCTTCTTCGATAAGGAGGGAATCCATTTATTTTGGGCCCTGTTCCCTTACTTCTTTAGCCTAATCCTCCATGACTTTCTGGTGCTGAACACCAGATACACAAAGCAAGGTGTGCCATTGGCAGAGAACCGAGGAGATCTGATTTGTGACAACTGCCCCATTGGTTGCTCCTTAGTGATGGCTGCTATGTGCTTTGAAACAGGAGAGATGTGGCTCTTCTGATCCAACCAAGTATGCATTCAAAAGACAGCCTGGGCCTAACCCTTTTTCAAGCACACCCAAAAACACAGCAATCCAAAGGACCCCCCTGAGGACCCCAGGAGTGGAAGAGCTGCCCTTCAAGGGTTCATTCCTGCCAGTCGCCCTCCATGCTGGCTTCACTGTGTTTTCACTTCTTTGGTGGCGACCGCTAGATGGCTCGGGTGGCTTTATAAGCTCCCTGCACAGCTCTTGGGGTGCCTCTTTGAGGCTCAAAATGAGACATTTCAATATTCTGCACAGGGACTCTTCCAGGGATGACCATTTGGGGCATGGGTCCCCCCATCTTCCATGCTCGACCCATAGTAGCCTGAAATCCTGAGGTTCATAAAATCCAGGGGATGCCATGGATGCCTCTGAGGTCAAGAACAAAAGATTGACCCCCGGGACTGTGTTTAGTGCTTGTGTTTGTTCCCTGGAGCTGCAACTCTGGTCTGGTTCAGGAAACACGCGATATATGTGAAGGGCTGCAGTATTTCTCGCAAAGCTTTGAAAATACCCTTAAAACAAAACCCACGTAGCAGTTTGGGTTGAAAGTGGTGTTTGTTACCCTTTGTTTTGTAACTCTACTTCATTTGCTCAGTGTTTTGATGAATAATTTCTGGAAGCAAAGCAAAAAAAGTGAACATTTTGATTACAAGTCATAAGAGTTGCACAAGGCTGCGCGATGCAGGGAGAGCCAAGCCTGGGCCTTCTCCTTCTTCGCTCCGTTGCCTCAGTCTTCCTGGAGGAGCAAGGCCAGAGTGAGGGGCAGAATGGGTGGAGGAGGTGCTTGTGATGGCAGCTCTTCCACCCACCAACTCCAGAGTGGATTTTTCTGTCAGGCAGCCTTTCCTGTCTTTGCAGAGGTTCGAGAGTTCAAATCCCTTCATGACAAGGGACTCGGGGAGGCTGCCTATCTCCCTCCTTTCCTCATCCACATTGCTGTGGCACCGGGGAGTTTTAGGTTGCTGTTTTAGAAAATGCTATGTTCCCTGTTATTCTGGGGTTCTAATGCTGAACAAGGTTTACTTTTGTGCATGTGCATTTTTATATTTCTTTATGATTCAGGGCTAGCCATTCCCATTGTTTAAGAAAACACCCCCCTTCCCTGAGGCATTAGGAGTCCCAAACCTGATCCAGTCAGTGGATGGAATTATCGCTTTGAATCCGAGGGCAGAAACTGCCTGGGCAAGGGACCAAGGAGTGCCTTCACTCAGCCAGATTTGGCTAGGGGTTGGTTCTGCTGTCCTTCGGCTTCTCCTCAGGGACACTGAAGCCTCCTCCTTCTGGCTCTCTGCAGCGATCCCAACCAAGAGCTGTTGCGTTTTTTGCCCTCTCTGGTCCATCCTGGAGGCGACTTTGGGGGTTCAGAAAAAATTGCTGCAACACACACAACCCCAAAGAGTTGTGAAGGAGCATTATTTGTTTATTCAAAGTAGCCTCGTGCTGGCAGTGCTAAAAGAAAGAGTTGTTAATTATGAGTTTGGACTTTACAGTAAAGAGGTATTTGTTAGCTACCCAGAGTGATAAATTGGGCATGGGGCATTACCTTTTAAAATCTATCAAAGTAAAGCGAAAATAGCAGACGCACAGAACGTCAGAAGAAATAACAGCAGAGGTGGGCTGCAGCCAGTTCAGAGTAGTTCGCCGACTGACCACCGGCTGGGCTTTCCCCTCCACCCCAGTGCTATCCTGTCCTATATATCTCACTCTCTGGCTCGCTTGCCCTGCCCACACAGCCCAGTGTCAGCTTTGTCTCTGAGTACTGAATGGAGATGGGGAAGTTTCCTTGGAACGCTGACACCCAGCAGATTTCTGCGCCCCACCCGCTCTACTCACCACAGCTGCCTGAGAAGGGATGCTGGAAGCTGCATGCATGAAATCACCGTGCGTTTGAAGCCGCACGCAAGCATAGAAGGCCACGCACACTCACATTTTTGGTTCTGCATTAAGTAAACCAGTTGTTAAATTATGCGAAGCCCACCTCTGAATAGCAGGGCGAAACATGGCAGATGTGGGTCAATGCAGACAAGTGGGAAGCGAGGCAGAGCTGGCACTGAGGGCAGTTGGCAAAGGGCAGCTCTAGAAACCTCCTCAGCTTGCTTGCTGCCCCAGATCCCTGGGGCTGCGTCCAGAGGGGAAGGAGCTTTGCACAAGCAACCCTCTTCCCAGAGCAGCCTCGGACTGCAGGGCCACAAGAGGGAGGGGAGGAAGACAGGAGGCCCAGCTGGAGCATTGTGCTGGAAATACCCTCTCACCAGAGGCTTTGCAGCCGTGGTGGCACTTAGTGCAGAAGAGAGTCTCAACCCAAATCTCCCAATGCGGGGCGTGAAGATTCCTCCGGCTCGATGAATTCATTTGGTAGTTGTATTACTGGCACTTCTCCTGGGCGGGTTTGGGAAGGATGTTGGACTGCGTTCAGTTCAACTGGGATTGAGAGCTGGGTTCTGCTGCTTTCCAAGGGGTCCTTTCTCCACTGCCCCCCTCTAGCATCTTCCCTGCTTTGGATGGTTCTTCCTGTGGGGGAGATGGCATTTTGGACCATTTGCCAGTGGCATAAGTGCCGCTGGTGGCCATTTCGGAGGCAGGCAGTGCCACGTGTATGCGTGGTCTTACATTAGGAGTGTAAAAAAACGGGCACTTGGAAAAGGGCTCCTTCAAGGAGCTAATAACGCCCTTTGGAATGTGTGAATTCACACTTCCTAAATAGGCAATCTATGTGTTTTTTTTCTGCACAGAAAAACACGTCATCTAAAGTTGTTATAGAATTCTTTCTCTTTTCATATTTTTCCTCTAGGCTGAGTGAGATATGCTGAAGATTTTATAAAAACATAAACAGTTACCGTACTTCATTTGACAGAGGGAATCTGTTTAATATCACCTTTTTTAAATCCACATTTTGTGATTCCCATTAAATACGTATAAATGGACCAACATATTTAGAATGTTAAATTGACTGGGCATTTTGTTTTGTCCTGTTCCATATATATGTTAGACACTTTGCAACGTATGAGTGCGTGGCTTCCCCAGAGAGGCGGGAAGGGTCAGCTGGGACAAGCTGGGACCAGGGTGAGATGCTGGAGGCTGCAGCAGTTGAAAGGGCTGGACAGGCCTCTTCTCCCATCTGGAGTCACTCTCGCAATTCCGCATTTGTTCCTCCTTCCCTTCATCCCTGAAAATCTTGCAAACTTTTAGACTCTGTTTTTATTGGCTAGGAGAGGTTATCTTAGTAGATTGTAAATTGTTACCTGTTACCTTTAATTGCAGGTGGTTGTGCTTATCTTGTTGTGGTTTTAATTATTTGTTTATTGGATTGGCTATTACATTTTATTGCATAAATTTAATTGTTTTTTTCCCTTGAAGAGTCTTGGTAAAGATGCATCATCATCATCATCTTAAAATTGGGAATTTGGGATTGATGCAGTTTAATTCTTATAAAGTGGTCAGGAGTTGGTGGCTGATCAGAGGATTATGCTTGCTGGTGTTTGGCAGCAAGGCCTGAGCGGGCACTTTTCCTGGGACTGTTGAGGTTTCCAAGTGGTGCCGAGTCATCAGCTGACCTGGAGGGAGAAGAAAGCAGAGGGCACGGCTCCCATCGAGGAGGCAGGGACCCTAATTGATGGGCTTTGCGTCCCAAACCAGCCTCCAGGAGCCCATAGCAGCTTCCATGCGGTCTACTATTTATAGCACACTCTTATTAATTCACAGCTTATATTTTAATCTGTGTTCAACATTTAACCTGCAACTGGAGAAGCTCCTCAGGCAGGTGAGGGAGCTCCTGGCAAGGAGTTTGGAGGAGTCTCCCTGGCAACTCTTGAAAAAGAGCCCGCTTGGCAGAGCCCCCTGCAGATGTAGCTGCTGTGTGCAGAGGCTCATCCGGGACAGGGAGAAGAAGAAGCTGCCAGACAGGAAAGGAGGAGCTGGGTTGTCACAATGCTCAGGGGAAGCCAAGTTGTCCCTTCAGGCCAGGAGGGGCTCTTCCTGGAAACCGCCCCTGTTGGTCCCTGACTGCTTGGCAACTGGGCTGTTTTCGGAACTGGCAATGCTGGTTTTGAAATCAGCTGGTCAAATGCCCCAAATAATGACCCACCCCTCAACTGCTAGTAGAATTTCTAAATCACTCACTCACACACACACACACACACACACACACAGAGAGAGAGAGAGAGAGAGAGAGAGAGAGGGAGAGAGAGAGTGCTTTTTGCACATGGAAGGGTTATAAAGAAGTCAAAGGGGGGGTTGTGCCATCCACAGCCTACTTACTCTGTGAATAATTGCTTTAATTATTCCCAATCAATATCTCCATTCCATAGCTAAATTTACTTCCTGAATGACAGACACCTGACATTATCCAACAGGCGACCCCACCTAGCTGGCCACGTTGGCCTCCACTGCTTCCTGAACAGAGTTTAGGTGAAAACTCAAGGGAAATATGCACAGGGCAGGGAGAGCCCCCCCCCCCTCTTCTCTGCCCTTCCCCCCTTTCCAGGCAGCTTTGGCCTTGTCTTATTCCTGCCCCTTTGAGCAGGAGGCTGAGGGTGGGGCTCGTGCACACCCACCCCCTTTCCTTCCTGGGCAGGGCTGATCCAGCAAGGGGGCCATGGGCTTCCTGGGAAAAAGTGAGGGGGAGCCAGGGGCAACGCCCCCATCTCTTTCCAGTAAGCCATCAAGTCTACTTCCCGAGAGAAGCTTTGGCAGGTGGTCACTTCCCAGCCCAGCTGGTCATCTTATGCGGTGACCGCCCTGGTGGGAGGCAGGCAGCCTTGGAGGCGGTGCTCAAATTCCTCTTGCATCTTGTCCTTGCCTGCCACGGCGCTGGCAGCGCTGGCACTGTGTCAGGAGGACACGAATGGGGGTAGGGATGGAAAAGATGCAGGTGCCAAGCCACACCAGGGGACGAGTGAAGGGTCCCAGGCGGGGCTGCTCTGCCTTTTTGCCCCTCCTTGGGGGAGGGCAGCTTTGCTCTTCCTGGGCAGGGCAGACCTTGCCCAGAGACAGGGCTCCTCCACCAGGCAGGCAGGGCAGTGGGTCAGCATGAGTGTGCCTGCTGTTTCCTGGAGGCATCCTCAAAGCCAGGCAGAAAGTGTGAAAAAGTCAAGCGCCCGTCATAGTGGCAGTTGTGGGGAGTAGTTGGAGCATCTTTACCTTTTCCGATTTGGCTGGTGGGCGGGTTGCCCCCCCCCCCCCGAAGGGCTGCGACTACACTGCACTGCTGCTTGTGATACTGTACAGGACAGCCTCCCTGCCCTGCGGCTGCCAAGCATGGTGCTCAATGCTTTGAGAAACCGAAAGCTTCCAGCAAAGCACGTTTGCCTGTGTCCTTGATCCTCTCCCCCAGGGCCTCCCCCAACTTCCCCCTGGGGGCTGCAGGCCACTTGCAAGCCTTCCAGACTCTTCCCCAAATAGGACCCAACATATTCCTGGGGATGTATTCCTTGTGGCAGCCCACCTGGACTATACTTTCAGCTATTTTGGCTGGGAAAGTGGAGGGATGCAGATGGCCAAGGCTGCCAAGGTTCACTGCATAGTCTGTCTTCTAAAGCCCATCCCAACTGAGGAGCCCCCTCTGCCTTCTCTGAGCCGCACCAGCTCTAGTCAAAAAAGGACCTTGCTGCTGGCTATTTTAGGGCTGCCAGGAGTTGCTCTGCCCAGGGTCGCTGTCTCCTGCAGCTGAAGGAAGAGACAGGATCTGCTTTCAGAGGAGGGGGTCCTTCTGCAGGCCTCCATCCGTGGCCACAGTCATGCTGTCCTGCCTCCTCTCCAGCCCAGAGCCTTAGGACAGAGAGGCAGCCTCAGCCAAAAGCAAGGGCAGCAGGCAGCTGGAAGCCCTCCTTCACATCATGGTGGTGGCTGCCGTTTCTTTGATTTGAGATGAGCCAGAGGCTGATTCATTACTGCCCGTGTTTCCCCCAAAATAAGACTGGGTCTTAAATTAATTTTTGCTTCAAAAGATACATTAGGGCTTATTTTCTGGTTAGTTCTTATTTTTGGAGAAATGTGGTACTAAATGCATTCATCTGGCTGACGATCTTACCTGGGGCTTATTTTGGGGCTAGGGCTAGGGCTAGGGCTTATTTTTCCAGTTGGGTATTATTTTCGGGAAACATGGTAATTGCAACCTCTCCTTGGATTGTATGTGTTAAAATAAGAGAGTCAAAGTGGATTTGTCTGGATTGTCAGGAAGCTGCAATCCTTTTTAATTTCTGGTGTGGGGCAGAATCATGGATGGGTGATCTGAATGAACAGGGAACTGCTGGTCAGATTAATCCTGGAGCTTCTTCCTTGTCTGGAGGCCAAATGAGCCAGTTTGTATAAGAGATTTGGCTGAGCAAGCGAGTCTTACCCCTGTAGACCGAAGTTTACTTATTTGTGGTCAAGATTTCTGTCAGAAACCCTCTACCAGTTTGGATCAACCTTCCTTCAACCTCATAATTGGTTTTAAATCAAATCCCTTGGAAAAAAGCCAACACTGCCCTCTTCATCCTCATGTTAAGCTGCCAGTCATTTAGTCAATTTCACAGGCCAGCTTAGGAATAAAGGGATCTAGTCAGTTCCACAACACCTTGGCTTAATTTTCCTTGCTTGTTTCAGCAGCTTGAGTCTGGCAGGGTTGAACTTGGCCCTCACTTCTGTTCCGCCTGTTCTGGTCTGGCTGAGATGTTTTAAGGGGGCTGCCTGGGCTCTTCGAATGGAGAAGCCAGCTCGCCTTCCCAGTCCAGATTCAGGAAACCAGGTCCTTCCTTTTTTTCCTCTGGGGAGGTGAGCGAGGCTCACCCATTCCTTCACCTAGGCCAGGGATCTCCACACACTTTTGGGGTGAGCATTCGGTTTTGCTGCCCTGGGTGCAAATGCAAACAGAATTGAATTCTTAGTGGTGCAACTGGCCTTGCTCTTTGGAGCAGGCCGTCTTCTCTGCTTCTATCTGTTTTCCCTCGCAGAAGCCGAAGATCCCCAGCCCTTTGCCACCTCTTGAGTACAGCAACACAAACATTCAAGCAACGTGGGCCCGATGCAAGCTCTCTTTGGAATCTTGGGCACCTCAATTAATCATCCTGTCAGGAGAGAAGCGCTGGCCAAGAGCGCAGGCGGTTTTCCTGTGCCGCTAACCCTGGAGGGCCTAGATGGGCTTGGGATAAATGGCTACTTGCTGAACCCAGATGGGTGCTGAGTGGGGAGGAGGCGGCAGCACTGGGCACATGCCTCTCTCCCCCCCCCCCCCCCGCGCCGCCCTTTGTCCTCAGGGGTGCTTAATCTTCAGTGGCTGAATGGGGAGAGGGCATTGCTCTAGAGCTTCCTTTGGCTTTCTGTAGGGGCAGAAGGGATCCTGCCTCCGGTTCCCTGGGTTGCCTCCAGCAGCTCCCTGTCAAGCCAGCCGGCTCCAGAAAGAGGCCCTGCTTCTTTCAGCTCTCATGGGCAGAAGATGTGGGCATGCTTGCAGTGGAGAGGGGATGTGTGCGGGCTGGGATCATGTCCACTGCCAGGAGCCAAGCTAACTTTGACTGGCAAACACCCCTGGCAAAGCAATGTCAGCTGGAAATGGTACTTTGCCTGTGGATTGAGAGCACCACTGAGACGAGGGTCCAGGGTTAGGCTCCCAAGTGGGAGGGGCGGCTTGCGAGAGAGGCTGACCAAAGAGGGTGGGCCTTTGGATGAGTGATGTGCACAAGGAGGGCAGGCATGTGCCTCGTGTGCTCACATGGGTCCCTGCCACTCTCCTTTCCAAGCACTTGCTTTGCTGACCAGAAAGCCAGAGTGTGTCGCCTAGCTTTGCTGCACCGTCCTTGGTGGCAGGCTTTTCGCAGGAGTGCTCGGGCTGATGTCAAACTAACACAGGAGAGAGTATGTGAAAAGGATCTTGCCCCACAGGGGCCTTTTGAATGAAGAGATGCAGGTGAGGGGTGCTCTCAGAACAGCATGGCCAAACTCCTGTGGGGACAGATGTCCAAGGAGGAAGTGCCTTCAGCCCTGTGGCATCTGTGGTTGGTCATTAGCCTTGGACTGGGCAGGCCAGCCGGAAGACCTCGGGTTTTGCCAGGGATCATGCCAGCACATTGGCAGAGATGTGGGATGAGCATCTAGGTTAGTGGCTTCTCTGATGCCAGACTTTTGTGAAATGGACTCGGGTGGGCTGCCAAGCACCAGGTTTTAGATAGATGGGCAACTCCCTAGGCTCTGTGTGCCATATTGCACCCTTTCAGCAGCCGGGCATAGGAAGAAGTCTTGAGGGGAAGTTGGGAGCATGCTGTTCTCAGCTCTTCACTCTGGCATGGACCTGGTGCCTCTAGGAGAAGGAGAAGGGCAGTGTGGCAGCCGGCCCCTTGGCACTTCTCCAGAGCTTGTGAATTTGCCCTGCTGCCCAGCTGATCCTCCTGGTCTCTTTGAGTCCCTTCTGCCTTGTGGGATTTGCCCCATTCTTCCTTCACGTTGTGCCCAGCCACTGGCACCACTTTTCCTCCTCCAGCCAAGTGATCTGCATAGGAGGTAGCTGGTTCCTTGTCCAGAGACAGAAGGCGAATCAGGGTAGGGGGCTGGGGGTTTCCCAGGACAGCTGGGAAAGGTTGGGGAGGGAGTGCCTTTGGGCATCAGGAAGGCAGACCTGAAGCTGGACTCTTCTCAGCCAGAGCTGGGCAGGGGCAAGGAAAGAAGAAGAAACAATGTGGGTGAGAGAAATTTGCATACTTTGTATAATCTCAGCCCTATTTCCTTGCACAGACTTGGGCTGCCCTGATGGGTGGTCATACTTGTCTGTTTGTGGACAATGGATACCTGCCTCTGGATCCCATGGCTGCATTTGTGATTTCAAACCCTGAATGCTTGGACTCTCTCCAGAATTTGGGGTAAACCTCTGCAGGCCTGGAGGATGTTCTGGCTGCCAGCAGTTCAGGATCAGGGCAACTGGAGTGTTTCCTTCTGATGGGACTTCCTTGTGGAGAGCTCTTAAAGAGCAAGGAATTCCGCCCCCCCCTCTTGCTTCGGGCTCTTTCCTGCTGCCCTGCCTCTGCCTGCTCTTCCCAGCCTGGAGCTGCCACAGAGGAAGCCCAGGCTGAGGGCTGCTCTTGCTCCCCTGGCCCTTGGGTGACCTTGAGCCTAACCTCTTTCTCTTCCCCCTTTTGCAGGCCACGACCTCCCCTCAAGCAAGGCCTTGGCTGCAGCACCGACGGGCAGCCACTTGCAGTGTCTCTCTGTCCACTGCACGGACGACATGGGTGATGCCAAGGGCCGGACTGCGGTGCCAACATGGAGATCCCTGCACTCGGACATCTCCAACAGATTTGGGACTTTTGTGGCTGCCCTGACTTGAAGGAGGAGAAGAGGAAGAGGAAGAGGAAGAGGAAAAGATGGTGGTTTTCTTCTGCTCTTTTTATGTTTAACCAGCTGCTGCTACTAGATGGACAGTTTTTCTAGGTTGGTATATGTTTAGCGGCATACAGACTGGCAAGAGTTAATTTAAAACAAACTCAACCTTAAAAAAGAAAGAAGGAAGGAAAGAAAGAAAGAAAGAAAAGAACAGCTGCCATTTCTCCTGCCGGAGGAGGAGCACTGAACAAACGGAGGAGCAAGGAGCAGCACTGAAGTCCAAACCTCCTAGAGGGACATTGCCCCCCCACAAAAGCCATCCAAGGGACCCCTGAGCCTTGGCCTTTCCTGCCCACCACAGCCAAACCATCGATGTTCAGCCCAGGATTCTGAGAGCCCTTTGTCTCATTGGAGAGCAAGAAGGCGGGTGGGCAGGCGGGCGGGCGGGCAAGGGGGGGATGCAAGCTGATTCCTTGCCTCTCCTCCCCACCTCATTCTGCTGCTGCCTGATTTCTGCTTTCTGGCACAAAGCGTCACATCGCCTGTTTTCTTTGAGAGTGTGTGTTTGTGTGTGTGTGTGCTTGTGGAGTGTGCTCAGTGGCAGCCCTGCTCTCAGGTCTGCTGGGCTCTACTTGACAGCTGAGTGCCTT
>JANHFR010002698.1:76576-92026 GCA_032468015.1 Mimophis mahfalensis | reverse complement strand
CCGGGCGGGGTTGTTGTGGCTGCGCTCTTTCGCGCTCTTCCAGAACTTGAACTACGAGAAGACTCCCCCGTTGCCCCAAGCCGGGCCCGCTTTTCAGTCCCTCTCTGGAAGGGGAAGGAAGGGGGGGGGGGGGGAGAGAGAGAGAGAGTGCAACAGCAAAAGCGCGCTTGGAAAATGTGTGGGGCCGAGCTCTGGTCCTGAACGGCGGCGATTAACGAGGAAAGGCAGGGAGGGGAGAAAGGAGGGGAGGCTCGGAAGAGGGAAGGAATGCATTGGCAGCAGCAGCAGCAGCGACGGGGTGGTGGTGGGGGGAGAGGGATGTATGCGTCGATTGTGTAATTAAATAATAAACCGAAATCCTGAAGTGTTTTTGAGGAGAAAGCTACAATGAAGGAAGGGCCAGAGAAAGGCGCTCGCGGTAAAATACCCTCCCCCTCTGCTGAACTTCCAGGTCTTGCAGAAACCAGTCCAGCGAAGAAAGGGGAAAGGGTGTAAGGGAGGAGGAGAAGGAGGAGGGGAAACCAGAGATTGATCGTTTTGAATTTTCAAGAGATCATTTTTATTACAGTGGGCGTTTGAAAAGCAGGCTCTGAACATTATCCACAGAGAAAGGGGGTGGAGAGACACACATACACACACACACAGAGGGAGGCAGAGGCTGCTGCTGCTGCTGCTGCTGCGAAAGAAGACCAGCGTTTGCGCGCTGCTGCAAACTCTTTTCTGCAGCCTTGGGGGACGCGCGCGCACACACACACGCGCACACACACACACATACGCACTCCCGGGTTGGCGCTCTACTGCACAGGGCTGTTGCAAAGTTTCGCCTGCCAGGATACGCCAGGATTTTCCGGCTCCGCCGCTGCAACCTTGAACTTTGGCAACGTGGTTGATAGTACCGTGGTGTCTCCCGCTAGCTGCTTTTCCAAAGCGCTTGGAAATCCGGGAGAAAGGGGGGGAAAAAAAGCAACGCGAGGAAGGAAAAAAACAAACAAAAAAAGACCCGGACCCCCCCTTAACTCCCTGCATTCCATTCAACCCTCAACCCCCCACCCCCACCCCATTCCGCCGTCTCCTGTCCCAATTCACCAGCAGCCACTGCACAAACAGCAGCGAGAGTGAACCGCCGCCGAGAACAAGAGGGTTAAAAGTGTAGATTGGATTTCACCCCGGGAAATCTAGCGCTCGGAGTGAACTTGAATCTTTGGCTATTTAAGGAGGACCGGGGCTGGTTGCGAAGTTGTGGCGATTCAAAGCAGAGCTTGCTCCGGATCCATCTTTTCCTTTTGGAAGCGTTAGATGATTGTAAAATGAATAGATGAAGCCGTTGCGCTTTTGAGACTTTTCCTCTCGGCAGAAGTGCTCTCTTAGAGCGAAGTCATGATGTATTCTCCCATCTGTCTCACTCAGGTATAGCCGCCTTTTTTCTTTTCCTTTATTTTTTTAAGCTGGGGTGGGGGGTGGGAAGTAAACTTGTACCGAGTTGCACCGACTACCTATAGTTGAAACTGTTCAAAGGAATATTCATTCCGTTCTTGATCGTTATAGGAGGGGGAAACTTAAAATGTACGTTACTTGTGGTATAAACCTATTTCAAGGTGTGTGGGATAGGGACGAAATATAAATATTTCAAAATGACAGTGATAAACGAGTATTATTAAATTACTCTTGCAGGAAAAAAGTGATTAGAACTAGCAGCCACGTCGTGTAGATTCACATGAATTCGCCACAAAATAATGGTCCGTTTTGCAGACTATACTTAACCTGAAAAAGGAAAGTGTTCCCTTATTTTTAATTAACCAGTGACTGGTAACGTAATACCATTCCGTGTTGAATTAATCATATATACTTGAGGCTGATTTGAGAAAAGGTGACTTAGCTGAAGGTTTTCTTCATTATCCTATACATTTTGTCTTGATAAATTCCGGTACTTCAAACTTTTTGAAGTCAACACCCAAGGTCATAAGGAAAACTGAACCTTTTTCTGCTATATTAGGCCTGCGGACACTCGTGTATTTTTTAAACTGAGTAATTTTGTACAGTACACGTACCAGATTTTACTTTGAAGAACATATAGACAAAACATAGGTTGATCTAACAGGTAATGGTTTCCATTCACATAAGATAGTTAGAATTGCAGATAGTTAGAATTGCAACACATGGAGTGATTGGAGTAAAGGTTGGTGGCATACAAGTTTCAAAAGGAAAAGAAATGGAGTGCAGAGTCGGATCTAATACAAATTATAGCACAGAAAATGCCTGGGATGTTCAAGTATCTAAAGCATGTGACATTTGTACCTTTTTTTCATTCATTAAATATTCCAGGTAGCGTGTAAAAAATCAGGTCTGGTTGAAATCTTAGGGTACAATTTGAACGTGTTAATATCTACCAATATAGCTAATATTTGTGGGAAGTAGGTCTTTGTTATGTAATATTTAGGTTGGTATTATGATCAAAATAATATTTTCCTTTGATAATTGGAAACCATTGTAATTCTATTGGACTGGAGCATTCACAAATTATGAATGAAGATTTAAACAATGATAAGGATTATTCAGTGATTGGATACAGTCCTGTAGCTTTTTGGCTCACACGTTTTTATTGTTTATATTTTGTTTGGCATCAAAGTGTGATTAACTTTGGAATCTTTAGCAAGTAAATGGGAACTTTACTGATGCAAAACAGGTGTAAAAAGTGTTCTGAGGTATTTGAGAAATTATAAAGTCACCACTTACACATCAGCACGCACACACGTTTTATGCCTCTTGATCAATTGGCAGAACATAGTAAAATTTAATGTACTGTTTTTCTCTTTGTGTATAACATTTAATACTTAAGGGGACTTCTACCAGCCACATAGAAATATTTGTTAGTTTCATAGTATTCCCTTGCAAAGCTATGATTACTGGTCTAGGATCATATATTTGGATTTTTGTGGATAGGTATAGGTGAAAATTTAGCTTAAGTTTTTAATGTAATATGCTTTAATGGTAACATAAGGTTATAATCCATTCTTGTTTCTGGCCTAATGCCTCAGTTCACAGAAGTGTTTTAGAATAGGGTATTTGTGCCTGAACTTATTACAGGGAAGTATTAAAATTTTCCTTGGCTGTTATTAAGCAAGTTTTATCATTTGCTTGTTTACCATAAGCATAGTATTATATGTCACTTTGTCTTTTCCAAAACAAAATAAATTATTTAGGCGTGGTTTGCATGCAATATATGTCTGAAACAGTTTTACGGCAAACCTAGTATCGACCAATTTAAGATAAGTCAAGTGTTTCAACAAAATGCCCGCTAGTTTTGAAATGAAATGTGTACTATTTTTCCCAAATGATTTCTAAGCTGGTCTTCTATTTAGTTTGTGAATTTTTAATTCACAGACATGAAGAATGAATAAGAATAAGAACATACGGGTCAAAATTCAGTCCTTCCTCAAGTTTTGAACATATACCCATTGTCCCATTTTGGTAGAGCAGGTTTATAGTGAATATATTGTATTACTGGTATTTTATAATGTATTTGTTGTTAGAAATTAGGAAAATGAATATTAGATAGGCTGAAAACTGTATAGAACATGCATTTTATAAAACTTTTTTTAAAAAAAGAACCTATATAAAAATAGTCATTGGATTTTGGGAGCGGTTACTTTATTGTATGGTTGTGGTTACCCTGGAGTCTAAGTTGCATTGAAATCTATAAGCTATAAGAATAAATAAGGTGTCAATAGACATTTTATATCTTGGGAACCTAACCTGGTTAAATAAAACAGAGGATTATCTGAACACATTCTTCCTTTTGTGTAATTAATATAAACTTAGTTTTTGTTAGTACTCACAGCTGAAGTCTTTTTTTTAAGAAGTAGTCCAACAGTGAATACAGATTTACAGTATTTTATATCTAAGCTAGAGTTGCTATATTGAACATTAAATGTAAGCGTGTGTACCTTTGGCTATATTTTTGCAGTGTTTATTTTGTGAAATAATTTTCTGAATTCACATAACAAACTAATAGGAAGGTAAGATAGAAAGGGGAAAACATTTTTCATTTTTTTCTGGAGAAAAAAGTTTTGTTTTTTTTTACAGGGGGTAAATAATATGAAGATATTTTGGAAATTGACCCTGATTGTAGATACATTAGTATTGAGGTTTAAAATAATTAGCAAGCTTGATTTATGTGTTACAAAGTTTGCTCTTTGTTTTTCTTGCAATATATGCAAAATACAACTTTTTCTTACATTGTGCATCTTTCAAAATATCAGATTTCATAGTGAGTGCATAAGCATTTTTGAAGAGAACCTATGAAACATAAGTTTTACTTGAGAATTCTTATTTGAACAACATTTTGGATTGTTACAATAGTTGTTATGTATATCAGTGATTATAGTTTTATTTAAATATGAATTTTATGCCAAGATCTGTTACTTATGGAGTTTAAAAACACAAATGTATTTTTTTTAGCAGATAACTTGGATTTTATAACTGCATTTTTATAGCAGTAAATACATTCTGGAAACTTTACATGTAAAATTAGAATTTGTAACCAGTGTGCATAATTTTAAAAACACAGATTACGTAGCAATAGTAATCACAGAGACCATGCATTTATCCTGTTGCATTCAGTTGGGTCGATAGTTGCCCAAATGTGATTAAAATAAAGTAATGCCAGATACCATGATCTGAATTGTCAACATCACAGGAACTTTGGTTGGAATTTATGGGAGTAATATATATTGTAAAATAATTTTAAACAGTACTGGACATAGTTTCTAACCATTCAATTCCTATGCTTTTTGATTATTTTTATATATGTTAGATGTAAAGAAAGACGTTTCTTATTAAAATACATGTTTTACTATAGCACTCAAGTTTCTTAGAAAAAGAAACTACTAGTAGTGAAAAAATGGCATCAGAGTGCACTGAGATAGGGAAGTCTTATCGAGGGCTGTGGTTGCTCTAAGCTGTGCTCTCTTCCCACACAAAGAGCAGATTGTGGTTTAACTCTTTCCTTAATGTAGTTTGTGCCCTTAAAGTAACAGAAAACTTAAAAGTATCTAGATAGAATGGCTTATCACTTAGTAATTGCTTGAAACCTTGTTTTAATTGTATTATAATTCTTTTTATGCCCAGTATTGCAAAAAGGAAAGAGGTATATATAAAACGCAAACTGAAATAACATTGCAGGTCTTACAGTATTTCTTGAAAAGTCTTATTATTAAAGGTGTTATTATAAAATCTTGCTATTTTTATTTTCAAAAATGCAGGATTCAGTTTAAAGAACATTTCAGTATTTGGTGTGAATGTTTGCATGAACTTTTGTTTCGTATTAGTTGATTGTATGAACTGTTAGATAAAACTTTACAGAAATTTTGAATTGAGTAAATACATTTTATATTCTGAAGCTGAAATATAGGATTCTTAAAATTAATGACATTAATTTTCCAATTAAGTATTAACAATTAAGTATATTGATATATATACTACATTTTGCTTGAAAAGTACAATTTAATTATACTCTAGCAGGACTAATTTTAGTGTCAATATTTTACAGTATTATGATTTAAATTCAATTTGAATTAAATATGGTCTAAAAAATTATAGGTCAAACAAATGAATGAATAAATAACATTGCTCTTCTTTTGCCACAATTTCCTTTCAAACCTTATGATAGGTGCCAGGACTACAGAGGTAATTTTTCTTTGAAGTAGATTATATATTGTATGTGTCAAAGACGAAATTTGAGGCACAACCCCTTAGTAGTTCTTATTGATAAAAATAAAATAATTGCTAGTATTAGCCAAAGTTTAGTTAATTGAAACAAATAATAAAATATAGAAAATCTGTATGAATAGTTAGGTAAAGCCTGTAAAAGGGAATGTTTTGAAGTCCAATATATCTCTTGTGTTTCAGAATCAAGTTTATCCACTGCTACAGATTGTTAGATCCCAAAGAAGGCCAAGTTTGTTTCAAATTATCCTTTTTTCTTTGTGTACCTAAAAGTTTTTGTTTGTTTTTGGAGTGGGATGAAATAATTATTACATACTTGAGAATCATCCTTGAGTTAATAGGTAATAAATTCAGTGAGGTTTTGTACCTCATGGTACAAATGGAACAAATCAGTTCAGTGTAATTTTCAGTTTCTAAAAAAATTTTTTTTTTTGGTAAAGTTAAGCAGGGAAACATGGGCAGCTGGCGAACGCTATAAGATACCCTAATTTTATTAGAACTGTGTCTTTCCTTTGGCCTTTCTTGCCTTATTTCTTGATTTCTGTGGTTATCCCTGCTACAATAATACTATGATAACTAGAATGTTGGGTGATTAATAAGGGGTTGAGTTATAGTTTCATTGTTCATGGTCTTTGTGTTGTCATCAGTCTCTTACTGATGACAAAAGTGAAAACTACATAATACAGCATTGAACATGTATACCATAATGTTTCTGAATACAGAAGGTGAATTATTTGCAGTATTAACTTCCACATTTATAATATTCTAGTTATTTGTCTTAAAATTTGCTGTGCCAATATTTGTCATTTGTTAAATCACAGCAAAAACATTCAAAACCCCAGGTCCATTTTGTTTGATTTTAAATATAATTGTATATCAGTTTGGAACCAAGCCCAAGGAATTGGCGTATTATAAAATATTATAATACTTCCATTAGTGAATTATAGACATATACTTTTATAATACATATGTATCTTTTTTAAGAATTGTAAGCCTACTAAAAATGCTTAGGAATGCTCATGACATTAAGTTTTCATTTTACTGATTTTCCCCCCAAAAATAATTGTTTGTGATTGTATAAGTAAAACTGATCCCCGAAGTTTAATTTTTCTTTTTGTTTCTTCTAACAGGATGAATTTCACCCATTCATTGAGGCACTTCTTCCACATGTCCGTGCAATTGCCTATACGTGGTTCAACCTTCAGGCTCGAAAACGCAAGTACTTTAAAAAACATGAAAAGCGAATGTCAAAAGATGAAGAAAGAGCAGTCAAGGATGAGTTACTTAGTGAAAAGCCAGAAATTAAACAGAAGTGGGCATCCAGGCTTCTCGCCAAATTGCGCAAAGATATCCGCCAAGAATATCGAGAGGATTTTGTGCTTACTGTTACTGGGAAGAAGCACCCATGCTGTGTATTGTCCAATCCTGACCAGAAGGGCAAGATTAGGAGAATCGACTGCCTTAGGCAAGCAGACAAAGTCTGGCGCCTGGATCTAGTCATGGTGATCCTTTTTAAAGGTATCCCCCTGGAAAGTACCGATGGAGAACGGCTCATGAAATCCCCCCATTGCACAAATCCAGCACTTTGCGTTCAGCCACATCACATAACAGTATCTGTCAAGGAGCTTGATTTGTTTCTGGCATACTATGTGCAGGATCAAGGTAGGGCTTTAAAAAATACTTTATTTATTTATTCAGATATTTATACACACATGGACATGAATACACCTTTTTCTTTTTCTTTTTAAAAAACTGTAAACATTCCATATATCTTCACTGATATTGATATCTGCTTGCTAATGTATACATTAGATGCAGGAGTATCCAAAATGCATATTAACATTTCTTATAAAATTTGAAAAATACTAGGAATGATTTTGGTGTGTGTTACAGAATATATTCATAGCATATACATTCATAACAATTGTATTCATCTTTTTAAACTTTGTAGCTACTTATTTGCTATTGTTCTGTCTTCATTATGAAAATAGAACTATTAAATATAAAAGAATGAAATTTGGTATTTTATATATTTATATATATTGTTATGCAATAAATATAAATATGTGATATAGTCACCCTATCAGTGTTCATAGTGTGGCATTTCTCCAAATTTTGAGGTAAAAATTTCTGCACTTATTTTAAAATGGTTAAAATGGCTTCAATATTTTAAATTATATCGTAGTGAAAAACTTTTGTAGTTAACGTTGTGATTGTATATCTGCTTACATGGTTTGTTTTCAGTGATAATATCTGATCTAATGCAGAATTTGTTATCTTTTTTGTTATGTACTTTTTTTACATTAAAGCCTATAACCATTATGATAGATTGTTTTCAGAACCACATAAAAATATATCTAAGTTATAATCATGGAGTATTTGCAGATGGCGGGTTTTGACATAAATTTGCCTGGTCCTGGAAACTGCCAAAAGAAAGATTGATGGGGAATGTTAATACAAATATAAAAAAGTAAAATTATTTTTCATGTTTCTGGTGATACTACCAAAAGACTTGGCTTTTTCTTGGTATTTTTAGTGATTTTGTATAATTCAGTCCAATATTGTCATTGTTGACTTCTAACTTTACAAAGTATACAGTTACTGTGTAGTAGCTTTACCATGAAAAACAAACATTTATGTAAAAAACAGACAGTTCTCTTTTTCAACAATGAGAGCAGTTATAAAATGTAGGCTGGATTCCAGTTTAGAGCAAGTGAATACTGTTTTATGTTCCGTTGGTTTCAATGTGAGTTTCACATGACCAACTTTCTAAGCTTTCCTGTGATATGCATTTGAAAATTCTTGTAATCTAAATCTGCAATCCTTGAATGGGATTGAAGGAGACCCTCATTTAGGATTATATGAATTTAAATACACTGCAAATTAATCTTGAAAGAAAAATAATCGATAGTGAACATTTCATCTGATTGTATATATTCCCTTTACCTCAAAGAATATTTAAAAACGTAATGTATAGTAAGTGAAACAAGCGTTAAATATAGTTAACATAGTTATGTGAAATAGTTTGTACGTAGTTAGTGACTTTATGATGGAATATTTCACTTGATTGCATATTATCTCCATTAGAAAGTCACCTGTATCTGAAAATAAAATGAATACAGAATTTTTATATCTGTGCATATGTATTTTTTCAGATGCTGTGTTTGCTTACATTAAAGGAAGGATTCCTGTAAAACACTGGTGATACTAGATGATACTAGGGATTGTGTATGAATTGTTAAAATAACTTCTGTAAATATTTTCTAAAATGATTGGAGTTTTCCAATACTTTTTCAGTTAGTGACAGTTGTGGATGAAAAGTTAGTATCTCTATATTAAGGTTATCTACAGAAGGACACTATCACAAGTGAAGCTGCTAAAGGCTGTTTTGGAGTTACTGTTTTTTTGGTAGAAATATATGTTCAGCCATTTTTCCTTTGAATAGAAAAAAGATTCTAGGTTTGAATTATTTTCAGGGTAGCTTCTTCTTAATCTGTTGGCAGGCAGGAAACGAAGGCCGCTTACATATATACATGAGTTATATCAAACTAAAATACTTTTGAAGAGAGTTGGTTTTCTAGCTAAGTACTGTATATGAATATCTACTTGGTAATGTTTCATCAGTTAACGGGTGGGATGATAAGAAAAAATCACGGAGAGTTGAAAAAAATGATAAGATGCTTGAATGAATGAAAGAATAAAATGGAGCTATATTGAAATATTGGCAAAAACATGAGGAAGAATAGTTTGAGAGCCAGAAATGGTTGCCAGTGGCACCAAGGTTGGCATTGGACCCTCTTTGTTTAGACTAGGATGACTGTGATTTGTTAGTTGGTATCCGCATTGCAGAGCAGAGTAATGTTACAATACATTG
Source organism: Mimophis mahfalensis (assembly GCA_032468015.1). Lineage (NCBI taxonomy): Eukaryota > Metazoa > Chordata > Lepidosauria > Squamata > Mimophis > Mimophis mahfalensis. The sequence continues at coordinate 82,428 of JANHFR010002698.1, read as the reverse complement.
AGAATTTCTTAAGATAGAAATATAAGTCACTTATATTTCTATGATTTTCTGGAGAGTATTTTTCATTTTTTCCAAATCTGCACTGAAGGAGTAAATATAGACCAGTCTACCAAGTTATGATACTGACAGTATATAAGTCTTTTTCTTAAAAAAACCCCCTGCCCTCTCTTTTGCTATCACTTCTTTTTTCAGAATTCCTGTCTTAAAGTTTCAAAACACAAGAGAATTCTTATTTGATTGATGTTGATTCCTTTTGCTAGCTGGGGGCAGAAAATAGTCTTAAAATAATTTCTGGTCTACAGGTGTTCAGATGAAGCAAGAAGCCCGTTTTAATAACATTTATTTAAATGTTACATGTTCTAGTTAAATTCATTTCAAAATTAAGAATTAGGATTACAGTATCTTGCTTAACTGAAAAAGGATATATTTATTAGTTTTTTTTAAATTTGGTATAGGCTCTGTTTCAGGCTATAAAATCAGTTGGTAATATTTGATTCAATCAGTACAGCTCTTGTGCTGTGTTCCGTTTCTACAAGAACCGCCATTTTGTTTGTCAAGTGCCAGCAGAGTGGGGGAGGAAAAGCAGACAATGTGCTTGATGCCAATAATGGTTGCCAGTGGCACCGAGGTTGGCATCAAACCCTCTTTGTCTAGTTTCTGAATGCCTTTGATTCGTTGGTTGGCATCTGCATTGCAGTGGGCACATTGGAAAGTTTTTTGACAATCACTGAATGAAAGCTGTTGTATTTATTTGCTGCAGTAGAACTTCAGATAAAAGAAATCTGTCCTTTAATAGATAACTTTTTTATTCTATAGCAGCACATTTTTAAAGTTCCTCTTTTTCTTTATTGAAATGTACTATTTTTGGTGTGTATTTCTTTTCTAAATAATTTAATCCTCCTGGTGTTTGCTGTTCTGGAGTTATAAAGAAATACATGCTTTTATTTTAGGCTGCCTAATGCATCTTGGGATATATTATGTGTCCTTAAAATAATTATGACAACACATAACACACATTTCACACAGTGTTTCTGAGTCTTATTTATATGTCATGGAGTTGTACTGTTTCTTATTTCAGTAAACATACATAACTAATTCTGCTTTAGCAGAATTAATATGATTAATAATATTAGAAGTCTAATGCTGCATTTATCAATCAAATAGAAATATATTTTGTTTCCAGCAGAAAAATACAGTTTATCCCAGTTTGCTTTAGTCTGGATGCACTTGGATTTCCAGATTGTAAAACATCAATTATTTTTGTAAGTACGGTAAGCTGCATGAGTTGGCACCCAAGGCAAGTGCAAAGGCCAAGGCATTGCTGCTGTTTCCTAGATAGTATTAATATTGTTTTCACGCTAACTTCCATTATTCTCTTAATTAATAGGCTAGCAGTTTTACCTAAAAAGCCACATGAAGAAAATCTGGCCTACATGAGTGCTGAATTATGTCTTGTCTGTAGGGGAAAAAAAAAAAGGGGAGGGGAGGGACAGGTCAGGTGACTGCTGGTTTGATCTTGGAACAAGAGAAAAGAGAATAGTTGATTATAAGAATAAAGTAAAAATGTATATATCTCATTGAAACGCCCACATGTTCTTTGTTGACATATTCAATTCACATGCATTCTACATTTGTAGCTTACATGTAGCTTATACCTAGAAGGTGAATTATCTTAGAATAATGGTAGTTTATATTATGAGTATCATCTTGGGAGAATCTTTTTAAGGGTTCACAATTTGTTGTATTGTTTTCATTGGGGACATTGATATTAGGTATTGGTTATTCTCTCCCTCCTGATACGTATTAATGCAGTAATAGATACTAAGCTAATGGTAGTGTAACTTATTTTTAAAGAAGTTTTAAAAAGAGAATCTTGAGTTAAGTATTTTTTGTTATTTCAAACTCTTGTTATACATTTTGTGTTAAACATTTTTACCGTATGTCGATTGATGTTAATAAATGTAAAGAGAATGAGAATTTTATCAGTTAAAATAAATGTTGGGAACAATAATCTGGATAATTTACCAGTCATAAAGGCTAAGTTAAGGTACAGGTTTATTGTTTTTACAAGGGAAGTATTACAACGTACCAGAGCCTAAAACATAATCTGCCACTGCTTACTGAAACAGTTGCAGTATTGACTAATTAAGCTAACTTTTAACAGTGTATTGGCCATTTTTGAAGAGTTAGAATGAAGATTTCAAGAAGATATATTTTGCACATCCTGAAATGACAGTTTAAAAATTAGATATTTGAAATAAACCATGTAGTAATGCAAAAATAACATGGTGTAATTGATATGTGTGTGTGTGCGCGTGTGAGTAATATGTTTTACATGAGATACGAAGTGCATTTCTATGTTTCTAAGGAATTCAGAGGGTATGGATAATAGTCATTTGTTCATGCAATTTTCTATGTAAAAATTGATGCAATTATATTAGTAGTAGCAAGTTTCTGTAAAAATCACTAGTACTATATTTTTAGTCAAGTTCAGTGATCTAGAAACATGAGCATAGCCATTGTGGTTTTTAAACCACATTGTAACCTATATTGTGAACTCAGCTATAGTTTAATGCAGTGCTTCCCAAACTTTTAACTTCATTATCCATGCAGAATACAATCTGGATTGGTCACTGGACCAGAGATTTAGTCTTCTGTGTTTTCGGGTTCGTGCTGGAGCCCCCCTACAGGGAATGCATCTTTACCACACATTCTGATAGAGAGAAGTTCCTTGAGGATGGGCTCCAGCACAAGTCTGAAAGGTGGGAAGACGAAACCTCTGGTCCCATGACTGACACAGTTAGATCCTGCAACATTATCCTGGGATACAGTCAGACCCAGACTAGATCCTGGGATGCATATTTGCCTTCATTTGTAAAATATTTTAAGTCAGTTTAAATGCCCCTATTGTGATTGGTTAATGGTTTGTGTATTGTTACCCACAGGAAAAGCACTTTTACCGAAGTTTGGGTAACTCACCCAAGTTTGGAAGGTACTGGTTTAATGTGATACGTACGCCCAGCCATTTAAGATATTTGTACAAAATGGCTGCTGCCAGACTTGTATCTGGTGACTCATTGTTTCCCTTGCATATAAAAATGTTACATTTGTATTGATGTCACTCTTCAGTATTGTATTAAAATATTCATTACAATATTTCATATTCTAGCATGGTTCATTTTAAAGTAGGACTTGGCATGAAATGTGGTGTATTGAGCAAATGAATGTTTGTGTGGCCTTGGAATATTCTTATTGGATATAAAGCATATCAATAATAATAAGGGTATTAATATGTTATGGATAATATTGTTTCAAAGTGGGCTGAATATTTAATGTACTATTTCTTGAAAACCTAAAAGCATTCCTAATACCTTGCATGCCAAAATAAGCATGATTTTTTGTCTAGTAATTTTAATGATTGCAATAACTAATTCATGTTCTGGACCGGAATTTTTTTTTAAAATCCAATTTTGGAAAAGAAGCACTTAATTTTACTTAGCAATGTAAGGAGGTGAATTAATCAATTGGATCATAAAGGAGTAAATGGGGATGCAACATAGTTTCTCGTCTATTATAATTTTTTTTTTACTTAGCTCTATTTCTGAGGGTCTCTGGATTGTTTGGAATTATAAAATGGAGGGGACTCAGCAGCAAGGCAGATTAGTTGAAAGAATGTTGCAGAACTAGCTTTAGGAAGAAGTAATGCCTTCCTGCTCCTATAAACGGACCTCTAGAAACAACTCTTACTGCCTCTGAATTTGTATTTGGATAGGAAGATAAGTGTTTAATGTTTTGACTCAATTAATTTAGTTAAAAAAAGTGTTTTCTAATATTCTGAGGTAAAATTAGATGTAAATCTTGATTTAAAGGAAAGTTCTTCAGAGTAACTTCTGCTATGTAGTGTTGAACATATTCCACTATATGGAAATGAAAACAAGTACATAATTACTATTTAGGTTAAAGATTTAATTAGCAATTTGATAAATTAAGTTCAATTAGTGACAATATCTTCTGTAAAGGATATTGTCTTTATAATATACCTTTATGACATGATTGTACTATAATATGCCTTTATGACATGAATGTAAAGAATTTTGAAAGGACAGCTCTTCTTGAGATAACTATATTCATTTTAATATTGTGAGAAGAATCCAGATGGATGTTTGTTCACCAACAGAGCAGCATTTATAAGCAGAACAATTTTCTCTTTTGATCTGTGCCCCTCAATCTGCTATAACAAGTAGTGGACCACTCTTGTGTTAGTTTAAGACTCAGGAGGAAGAGAGAAAACTGTTGCACAAGCAGAAGTCCATTCATGCCACAGTAAATGTCAATAATAGATGGAGAACATTCTTAAATTAGTCTAATTTTATAAAACCTGAATACATTAAGCTTCAATTAGATGATTGATATAATCATGCTTAGTAAATTTTACAAGTTTTTGCAAAGGATGACATAAAATCCAATTACTGGATGTATTTAGTATGTATTCAAGGTAATTTGGTCTTGTGAATATAAGCTAAATGCATACTTGTAATTAAATAATGGTTTTAAAGATGCAAATAACAGTAGTTGCTGGAACTAATAATCAACGGATTAGAAAAGAAATGTAGCAGTTATTATTTTTGCTGTGGTCCTGAGGAAAGCCCATCTTCTAAAACTGGTATTTACTTTCATGAGGCATTTCACACATTAGCGTCATGAAGATTTTCTTCTTACTTGAAATGGTAGAATCAGAGTATGATTTTTCCTTGAGTTACTAGTAGAGGAAAAAAGGATTGAATTATTTTTGCCATCTCTGTTCTGATTAATTATCATACATACACATTTCTGACTATGTGCGTTTTAAATTTACATATTTAACTTCAGGTGCAGTTTGGCCCTTAGGTTTGGATTTTCACTGATTAAACAATGTTCCTATATGGCACTTCATATGTTACTGAACCATAGCATATTTTGGCCATGTTGTTTGGGAGTCCAGGGAGAGGGTTTATTGTAGAATCTGGAAGTCCCTGTGTTGACATTCCCACATTATGCTGTGGTGGTCCACAGGATAATTCATGAAATAGGATAGATCTTGATAATTTACACAGAAAAGGTTGTTTATTCTATGAAGTAAAAATACCTATTAAATAATTAATCATTGTCACATTTTCTTATTTAATAATTTGAGAAATGAAAAATATTGGCTGTCTTTCCAAGGATGAGGACGCACACATTGCATGCTGGCAAACAGGAAGGCAGGGAGTCGTTGCCAATTTTGATTTGCTTGCATATGTATAATTCACACTTGTAAGCATGTGTATCTAAGAAATGTAATATAAATGAGTTTCAAATCATTGTGAAGAAAGTTGATACTCCAAGGATATTCTATTTTGTAGACCTTCTAAAGACATTTGTTAAGGATTCATAGGGCTCAAATTCCACTGGTCTTCACTGCATAAAGTGCTAAATAAAATGGTCTGAATGACTTGAGTTTTGCTTGATGTCATGAATTCTTGTGCTTTACAGTTCTTAATATTTAGTGGCTATTTATTTTAGGTATATCCATTTTATATTTCTTACTCAACCTAAGGAATAACCTGTGGAAGTCTTTCACTATTTAAAATAGTTACCTGCTATTTCTAAATCCAACCCATGATGCTTTGAGAAAGAATAATGTAGATATATTCATTTTGAAAAGGGACACGGTGGCTCAGTGGCTAAGACGCTGAGTTTGTCGATCAGAAAGGTCAGCAGTTTGGCAGTTCAAATCCCGAGTGCTACATAACGGAATGAGCTCCTGTTACTTGTCCCAGCTTCTGCCAACCTAGCAGTTTGAAAGCATGTGAAAATGCAAGTAGAAAAATAGG
>JANHFR010002697.1:68200-81289 GCA_032468015.1 Mimophis mahfalensis | reverse complement strand
CATTGCCTGGCCGACGGCACCCTGAGGAGGCCGACTTTGTGGGATCGCACTTCTGAAAAAACTTGTCAAGAAAACTGCAAGGACAAGTTCAGGAAGTCATCAAGAATCAAAAGCAGACTCAAAGGTATGCACCCATTCCCAAAAGTAACTGATGCTCTAACTTTTTTCATATAAAATAAGTTAAAGGATTCTTTAAGTCAACCAGGAAAACAAACCAAGATTACTGAATTTGCTGATATCACTCATCCTGAATTTTGAAGCAGAAATTGCACTTACTTCTGTCCAGTACTGTTGTTTGGTATCTCCATCCATATGAGCAAAACCCCCAAGAACTAAGGCTTTCATTAACGTACGTTGCACCGAACTGGATAGAAAGTGGAGAGGGGGATTCCGTCTGGCAAATTGTTTTGCTAAGTTCCACCAGTTTTCACACTGAATTACTAAATTTGCCCTTACAGAAAAACATTGAAACACAATAAATAACAATGCAATACCCTGGAACAGTTAAATAAAACCAGCTTTAGATAAACGTTTTACACAGATTCTTAACAAATACTTATCACTAATGGACTAGTATTAAGTGTCATCCAAAAAAATATTTCCCTTTGTTTTGTTCATGAGTAGAAACAGGAGAAAAATAATTTATGTCTTACCAACAACATTCTTCTTTTGGGAACTAACTTAAACCTGAATTGGCTATAGCAGATGTTTTTATATGTATTTATATATAAGCACAAGTTGAAAGGAATTTTAGAAGTAACCCTTGGAACTGCTATTTATATGATAAAATGAAGCAATCAGTTTCTGGAACAGATTAGCAGTAAAACTGAGGCTTTGCAAATTATCTTTTTAATTCTTGGTGTTGATCAAATAAAAAAGTTATTGCACTCAGTTATTATTCCATGACTTGCAAATAAGAATGGTATCTTAACAATGGTAGCTTAACACTAGACTCATCAAGCTTCTAGAAAGAATCATTTTGTAAATCAAGTATGAGTTTCAGCCTTTAAGTAAGTTTGCCCTCAAGTCTTTTAAAGATCATTTGAAATTAAGACAGGCCTGGAACAAGTGCCCATTTTGGAAAATGGATTGCTCTTATGACTGTGGTATTTGCATAATAACCACTGCGAAAATGTTATGAAATAGGGTAGTCAGGTGGGATCTCAACTTATAACCGTAATGACTTTTGGAAATCATTGGAAATCCACCCCCAATTGCTATTGTAAGTCAAGGACTACCTGCAATACAGTTTGTTCAAACAGTATCAGTTTGCTTGTGAACCTATTGAAACACTTCCAACCATTTTAATCTCTTCCTATTTTCCTCAATGCATGCCTAAAACTTTTTTGAAGTAGTTCAAACATGTATCTTTACAACATACTTTTGATGGGCAAGCAATCTATATTGTGAATGCAGCCCAGATACATGCTGGTTATATGCTCTGTCCCCAAAAGATACAAATTTGGAATTTTAAACTATTATTAAGTTTAACATATATACTTTGTATTTAACCCATCAACCCATGAAAAATAAATATAAAAATATTTCATCAATCTGCCTTCCAGATAGATGGCACCAGGTAGTTGTTTCAGGAGTACTAATATTTCTCACAGCTACTATTTATATGTACACAGAGTCTGCTAACATCTAGTTTGGCCCAGAAATTCTCACGGGATTCTTAGAGAAACATTTATTTTTCCATCTAGGAGTACAACGTTTAGGCTTACCTCTCCCTCCTTTCTACCAAAGTTACCAGTAGCTGCACAGTGTCATTGGCAAGTTCTTGCTCAGAACTCCATACTGCAAGATTGCTGAGTACTTTTTCTAAAAGGTAGCCCACAATCCATTGCGCACCCTCAGTGTCAGCACCAAATGCGGTGTTGAATGGCAAGCTTATCTTAAAAAAAAAGGTAATATTTATGAATGCCACAGAATGTAGTACAGTGTATTGATAAGAACATTGTCTGACTCCTTAGCTTTTTGTTTGTTCGTTTATCGTCAGTTAAAAATACATAATCTGTTTTATTCAAAAGTGCATTAGGAATAACGTAATTGAAGGCATATACAGATCTAACAGACAGATTCATTATGGCAGGAGTCCCCAATCCCCAGGCCAGAGACCAACACCGCTTTGAGCCCGCAAGGAACTGGGCCATGCAAGTGAGTGAAGCCCCATCTGCGCAAGCGTGGGATCAAGGCAGCGTATAAGACCATGCTCCCCCTCCCCAGTCCACAGAAAAACCGCACTCCATGGAACTGGTCCCTGGAGGCCAGTCTGGGGGCAGCTGCATTAGAGTATTTCCTCATGCACGAGCCTACTAATTTTAGAGGAATATAGGTGGCCCACACAAGCAGCAGAAGCAGCTGAGAAGGGAGATTATCATTTCAGATCATAAAAATGGTGTGCTATTTTGAATGCTTTCCCCATATATAAATTCCCTAGAAAGCTTTCTAAAGCCTCTTTATTATTTATAAGGAACATTTTTATTATTTATACAGAACTCTTTCACTGTACATTTAGATCAGATCATACTTACTTAAGCATTGCAATGATTGAACTCATGCCGTTTGTTGCAAAATCTCGGAATTCGTGCTTTAGGTAATTTGAAATTAAATGTAAAAATGTCCACAAGTTTAAAATTGTTTTACCTGGTCATATAGCTTTTCATCTACGAGGAGATAGGTTTTTGCCCACCGTTTGAGGAACCACACAATATCTTTTCCCATTTGCGGGCTGAGAAGGTGCGTAAGATCTGCTCTTATTGCTCGAGACTCCACTTCCGAAACTCTTAGAACAGAAGACAATAACCTGAAGAAAATTGAAGATACCATGATTTCCCCCCTAGCACTCACTGATCTTGATTTATGCTTAAACACTTGAAGCCTTATTTATTTTTAGGTTTTGTCAGGAAAATAACTGAGTGACACTATCAACTTCCCCATTTCTACCAGTAGAAAACACTAAGTTTTCCACCTATTCTTCTTTCAGCTGCTGAATAGCGGCATATACTGCCTATTCTTTACCTTAGAGGCTAGTATGAAAATCCTCAATCTTTAATTTGGAAATCTCTGGTTATTGTTGCTGAGGTTCGTGGAGGGAGAAAATGGGTACAGTAAATACTTACTCTACTCTGAAGAGACTGTTTTCTTTAGGGTAACATCAGGGGTGGGGTTAAAAATTTTTAGCAACCGGTTCTCTCCCCGGCTACTGGGTGGGCGTGGCCATGGTAGGCATAGCCTAGTTGGCCTCCTGCACCATGATGTGGGGGGGGGGGGGGCGTTTTTCCCCTCCCCAGGCTCTGGAAGCCCTCTAGAGGCTGGAAATGGGACCATTTCTGCCCTTACTGAATTTCCAGGAGGCCCGTGTTTTGCCCTCCTCAGGCTCTGGAAGCTTTCTTTGACTCTGGGAGGGTGCAAAATGGGCCTCCTGGAAGTTCCAGAAATGGGCCTGTTTCCAGCTTCCAGAGGGCCTCCGGAGCCCGGGAGAGGCCTTTTTTGCCACGTGCTGGGCTGCTAGTATGACGACTTAGAAATATATTTCTTAGTATGACTAGAAGATGTCTCTGCAGCAACTGCCATATATCTTCTGTTCAAGTCCTGTAAGCATGAAGAAACTACTGAAATACTTGCTATCCTGGTGTGAAAAGTGGCTTGTAAATATTCTGGAAATGCAGAAGTCTGGTGTATACTGGCTGAAATTTATCTTTTTAAGTCGTTGTATTTATTGGCATTTCCTTAAAATTTAGGAGTTCTATGTCCATCTGTCCTTACTTTTAGCAGCTTGATCTCAAGATCTACAGAAAATACTTATTGCTGCTTATACTTAAAGCATTACAGATCATATATGGCCTCAGTGTAGCAGTTTTTATTATAGAGACCCTATGCATATTAATGAAGACATTGCTTTTCTCTTATAATACAGACATTTTCAAAACAGATGGATACTAAAAACTTAATTCAATATATTATGCTTCCTTACTGAGAGATGTTAGAAACAGGTATTCCTCTTTTAACAGAGTAAAACCCTTTAACACGTTCTCCTCAAAGTTCTCTTGAATTATTACCCAAAGACCAACAAATTACTTGAGAATTTTAATTTCAGTGACTTAGAAAACATTCTGTGACTTCATACTGGCTTACAAAACTGAATATATGTTCTGACAAACACATTTCAAATAGTCATTTCTGCCTCACTATAATTTATTTTGATTTAAAGATGCACCCATGTCACATCCCTACAAACACGCTCACAACAATTCATTTCATTTTCATTTAATAAGCAATGTATTTCCTTTGTCTGACACATAATCCTCCAAAAGTGGTGTTTATGTTGTTCTAACACCAACCCCGCCCCCCGAATTTCACTTATACCACAGTGCATCGTAATATTTGCTTATAGCAAAAAACCTTAACTATTAAGGGTTTTTTCCTCAATCATCAATATTTGGCCACTACACCTTAATTCTACAGAAAGCCTATTTAACTTACTTTCACCAGTTCTGACACTCACATTGTTTTCATGGATTTACAATGATAGCCCTATCTACTTCTGATTTACAGTTCAATATTTGGCATTAAAATACTAAATAAATTACCTAATAACAGAATCGGTTCTGTTGTACCCTGGAATGGAAGAGGCCTTTTCTCCTGGAGATCCAAGAATTTGAAGCGTTGTATTGATGTCAACCTCAGTTGAATGCTTAATGGAATACTCCATTATTTCTGGAGGTATTAGCGGAGTCTCTCCCTGAGTATCATTAGCTAAGAGGTAGCCTTAAAATTAAAAGCAAACAAACAAAAAAAGAAAGTAGTGACCTCAGGTTACCTAGCCTAAATTAAATACTATTTTAAGGCCATCAAAAAGATGCTGAGAGAACTGGCATCAATATTTAGCTAAATTCTATGAGAGGCTTAAATTAAAACGTGCATTTATGTTACATAGTTCAGTTTGGTTTTGTATTGGATTTCTACAGTCAAAATAAAGTCTATAAGCAGCTATAACTGCTAGGGAGAAAGTAGCAAATAAAACTAAATTCACCTTAAATCCCATAACGAGTATAATTTTTGAATAATATATCACCCATATTGGCCATCATGTCACTACTATTTTTAAAGAGTCTTCTGCATTTGCAGTCTAGGCTAGATGGAACCTTTTCAAAAATTCCTGTAAAACTGACAGCTCTAACAAATTAACTCCTTCCAGGGAATATATAATATCTAAAAATGCAGAGGAAAGATTGAGAGAAATTACACAAATTTCAAGATCAAAACAATGTGTTGAAGGAGGACATAAATAATCTTCTTGTTCCTCCTTCCATAGGTCTACCTGAAGTCTGCAGTGTCTGTTCCTCCAGAGTAGACCTCGTCTTAATTTGCAACATACTGTATAAACAACAGGCTTTATCTTCCCAATAGTCACACCCTGAGATACACCAGAGTGGGAATGGCTGAAGTGCTTTCAATCCCCAATGCATTAGCGTGCAGTATCATCAGCATAGCAGCACTTGAAGGCCATTAAAGGTAAAGGTAAAGGTTTCCCTCGCAAATATATGTTAGTCATTCCCGACTCTATGGGGCGGTGCTCATCTCTTTTTCAAAGCCGAAGAGCCAGCGCTGTCCAAAGACATCTCCATGGTCATGTGGCCAACATGACTAAATGCTGAAGGCACACAGAACGCTGTTACCTTCCCACCAAAGGTGGTCCCTATTTTTCTACTTGCATTTTTACATACTTTTGAACTGCTAGGTTGACAGAAGCTGGGACAATTAACAGGAGCTCACACCATTATGCAGTGCTCAGGATTCAAACCACCAAACTGCTGACCTTTCTAACTGACAAGCTCAACGTTTTAGCCACCACGTCCCTTTCTGAAGGCCATTAGGGCTCTCAAAAAGAAGTATTTTATGTGCCAAAAGGTACATGAATGAAACATCATAATGTGTGAATGAAGACCGTCATTTCCAGAAAATCTCAATGAAAAGTCTTTGCTTGCGTATTTGTGAACCAGTATGTCAGTAAAACAGGACTATTGTTTTAACATCAGTATGGAACACGTACACACATCTGAGATATGATCATATGGAAACATCGACTGTTGCGGTATCTGTATGTTCCAAACAAGATGCTAAAATAAATAATAGAAATAAGACAATTAGACTATATTTTCAAAGTTGTAACTTTGGGTTTTTGAGGGAAGAGATTAAAGGCTGAGGAAGCTAGTCATTTGCTTCACTGAGTCATACTGGACAACTGGAATCCACAACTCAGTGAGGCCAGGTAAAATTGTTCCTCTACTTTCTGGTTGAATAACATTCCAACTTGGCCAAATAGTAAGAAAATATTCATGCCTATAGAAACTGCTCTCTCTTATCAACAAACCCCCCGTAATATTGCTTAATGCTGCTGTATTTTCCTTCTTTTTTCAATGGAAACAAACCAAAAGACCAAGATCATTGTACCTAATCTCCAAATCTGATTTTGGGGGGGTTTGGTTTGGTTTTTTGCTATGTGCTAAAGCAAACCACCCCACTCGAATAAGACCATTTTTTTTCTGACTTGAGACTTGTGAAAATAAGGGTGCATCTATGTGAGTTAACTACACACACACAATTGACATAAGAGCTAATTTATAATAGATTTGACAGAGGAACCTCCATTTCTAATGGAATGACCTCGGTTGCCTGCATGCAGAAGTCTTTACTCACCTGTGACTAGAATAAGCCAATGAATATCCTCATACAAGTCATCAAGCACTTTATTGTCAATGGAGCTTGATCCAGCTGAACTTATTAATTGCTGATGCCTTTGTAACTGACCATGGAGCCTTGTCACTCTGTCTTCTAACAAACTGAAGGGAAACATTAAACCAAGTTTATTATTTTTTTCACAACAAAGATGCAATGAATGAAAACAGCAAAGGCCATGATGTCAAAGGATACAAATGATTTGAGCGATACCTGATAAGAAGAGGTATACAGTGTTCAGCAGCAATTCTTCCTAACATGCCTATGCTGGCCAGCTGATCAGAAAATTGTTCTCTGTCATCCTCCTGCAGCTCACTTATTTCCTCCTCCTCCCTGGAAGCCACACCATTGGCAGTCTGAATTGAAAAGAGAATGCAAGCCTGTTACACTGTAAAAACTGATCTTCTAGAATGTGTTAATATTTTAAATAAAATAGATTAAAAACTGACCCCATCATAAGCAAATATAAGGTAAGGGTGTTATTCAAGGTGAAAAAGTACAACTGTAGAAAAATATATACTGTTGTAAATACACATAAAGATGCAGGCTTTGGCAGTTTTCCAGGGTAGAGAGCATCAGAGAGCTAAGATGAGTAAAAGAGATGAAGTGAAGATGAAGGAGTAAAGATGAAGTGCCAAGATGAAGATCCAAGATGAAGACAAGATGAAGTGAGAGCAAAAGCCAGGAAGTATATAGAAGTACAGTGAAGAAAGTTTCACTTTCTGCCCCCTCCCACTTTATTGAGCCAATGGCAAAGATGGTTATACAAAACAGCATTACATTATACATAGATGCAGCCAATCCAAAGGCTGGGAAAGTAGCTCCGTTGTCCTGGCAACCAGAGAGATATGAGAGGCCCACCTTATATCCTGCTAGATAAATACAGCGCTTCTCAAGACACTTTCTGATAGGAAAAGGATTAGATCATAGAAACACCGAGAGGCCACCTGGAAACCCCCTTGGTTTGTCAGCCCAGAGGCCATTCTGGTACTACAATATTCCTACAATATACTGTGGATTTGCAACTATTGCATGTTTCTTCTTTCTCTCTTCGCAATACCAAAAACACAGGACCACTTTATTGGATAGGACCAAAAGCACACCCAATTTAGAATTCCAATCCCATAGGGGAAAATCAACTATCTGTGGAAAATTCTTCTGATCGTGTTTCTTAAAAATCAGCATACATACTGTTTAAGAGATGGGAGATAATAAACAGACATAGTAACTAAAAGTAATATAAACTAGGACTTTCTCCTCCATGAAGCTACCGCAAGTTGGCCCTCGTATTTTGTGGAAGAAAATTCTGAAGTTACCTAGAAATGTATGTTGACCGTCCTGGAATGTCAAGTTTCCTTCCTAGTTATTATAGCTGAAGGTCCTAGTTCATGCTCATTTTGGTCTATAAAATCAAAGCTGAAATTCTGCTCAACTATATATAGGGGTAGCAGGGGGAAATTGTTGATTGAGAGCTGCTTAATCCAAATTTCAAAAAACAGGAGCCATTTACTTCTAATATTATTACAAGAATCAATTCTCCAAACATTTTACAGCATTTAGAACAAAGAGGTTGCATAGGAGAATCTCTGTGATGGAAGTAACAAACCATGAGAACAGGAAGCACAGAGCAAAACAGTTAAGAGGTGAAACAGGATCATTATAGAAGGTAATCCTGAAAAGGATTCAGAAGAGTCTAATTATACTACATATAGGTCATATGCAGGAAAATCAGTTTGGTAGGCTTTTAGAATTCTATTACACTAGTAGCAAAGCAGGTCTTTCCAGAAATACAAGAGGGTTTTGCTTTCTATGCTTGTCAGCTTCACACATTTGATGTTAAATTTGAAAGCTGCCTTATTCTCTTCCATTAAAGAGGACTCGGTCTGGTGTTCAGGATCTAGACACGAATTCTGTCCTCAAGGTGCCTTATTGACAGAACAAGTGCAGTGGTGCTCCATTATAGCAAATTCAGGAGGAAGAGCTATAGATCACAAGTTTGCACAATGCTACAATACAGTATTTTAGCAAAGATTTACAAGGACCAGCCACACAGGCTGCTATGCAGACACTTATATTCGGTTCCTATGCAAATATTCCAAAGAGGTTATGGGGGAGGAAGGAGACAGGACCAATTCCTTCCCTATTCAGTTCAGCCGGGCCAAATTCCCTACAGACCAGACCAAGGTGGCATTTGAAAGTAAGAGTAGGTAGATGGGCAGTTCTACTCACTGAAATCAACATACTGTATGAGATACCTATTAACTTTTCATGTAGATATTCAGAGCTGCTTTTGATAATTCCACCTCGAGAGTAATCACCAATTGGGAGATTAATAAATTGTGACCTGGAAAATGCCAAATACTTGACTACACAGCAGGTTTTCAGTTGTGTGCTAGGACGAGGTGCTACAATGATTGGGCTCCAATCAACCAGTGTTAAGAAGGTCTGTCCTATTAACTGAAGATCAGTTAGTATGACAAGGCACACGTTAGATCTAGATCTTAGAACTCACATTGCTATCATGTGACATTTTGCAACTTTTTTCCCATTCAGGGACTAGGGTGGGCGTGGCCTGCACATGACGCATCTGGCCCGCGTGTTGCCAGTTTGACACCCTTGCCTTAGACTGTTTTTTTAACTTCACTAAGCTTCTGTGCTCTGGTTTGGCTGTAAAGTATCACACCTGTACAGTTGCAAGTATACTGGTACCTTGCAAGTAAATATCTGCAAACCTTGACTTTGGGAAACTTTGTAAAAGCCCCTCTCAAAAGCTGAGCTGGATTCTCCCCCACCCCAATCCTTACAATTAAGAAGAGCTCCAATATCTGACACCAGGAACTAATATCCTTAGGCTCTGTACCTCCATGAACATAGAAACCCAATAGCTTTTGGATTCTGGGATGTTAATTTCATAGGTGGGGCTATTAAGTGGCAGTTGGGCTTGCACACACAACCACTAGTAAACCAATGATAGTGAGTTTATCAATGGCAGATCAAGAAAATAAATTTAATTTGGAGGGATATAAATATTTAACAGACTTTGATATTCATAATATCAAGTTTTACTACATGCAACTTTTGGTCTCACAGTGCTCTGCTCTGTGATCCCAACCGCAGCTACCATTTCAAACTCAAACAGGACAGGAAGAGGCATATTGCAGCCTCTTCAGGTTCTTTAATTTTTGATCTGTCCATCAATCTTGAGGAAAGGTATCATCCATTTTGTTTATTTGACAAGGAGATAAAATTCTCTATGATTTTAAGGCTGGTAGGAAAAGTGTAAATAAGGATTCAATGGCTTGTGCAGCAAGCCATGGCTTAGCATTATTTCTAAACCCAATCACTATGTTCTGGTAAGAAAATCGATAAAATTGTACACATCAGATCTAGAAAGAGGTAATTCCACACATGAGTTTTGTACAACTATTTATTAAATTCCTCAAAATGTTTTTAGAGTTGTTCCACAAAACATCAACTTAATAAACTACAAAAACAACAACAACTCTGAAGAGCAGGCAATAAAGAGAGCACCTACAGAAAGATTTACAGTGAATGCAAGTACCAAGATCATAAGCTATGCTGTTTTAAGAATTGTTCTTTTTTCTGAACCCTTAGATTCAGAATTTCTTAATTTACAGGTAGTCTTTGAAATACAAAAGGCCATTTTGTGACTGTTCAAAGTTATGAATGCCCTCCAAAAGTAGACTTAAGGGATGGGTTTGAAATTGTAACCAAAAAGAAGCCTCTGGAGTCATGTCGCCTAGATTCAGTCAGTCCTGAAGCAGTGGCCATTTTTAGTCCTGTTTTCCCTGGTCACCCAAGTTACAACAGGCGATTTCTGAGGCCCATATGGTTGGCACGTTTTTTTCCTCCGGGTCACATGACTAATCAAGATCCAGGATCTTTGCAGCAGGTGCATGCAGAGAGCGTGTAGAACAGCTGATGGGCAGGTAGCAGTGATTTCCTCTGGAGGTTCTTCTCAGTGTCCTCAAAATTCAGATGCCCCTCCACACCCCAGTTTAAATCTGGGCATGTGCCTGGGGTCACTGCAGCTCCAAGGCCCATGGATGCTTCATGGTGACCAACAGTGTTTTCTTCTGAAGGCTCCAGCTGGGGAGCCCTGCAAATTCTCTTGGTTCACTTAATAATGGCAGAGGTCAATTAATGAACTGAAGCAAACAGCAACCCTGTTTTTTCCCCTACATGTACCAAGTGCCATAAAATATGTTGCAAAAGTAAGTCCAATTCATTTTATAACAGGCATCTGACTTGAATCCCTAATGGGCAGGCTCCATTTAAGGTCTTACCTTGAAGTACTTGAAGTGGAACTAGAGGTTCTTTTTTAAATGCAAAACATCCAACAGGTCAAATTTTAACCTCCTTTGTAAACAAACCATTTCCTTCTTTGCTCACCACTGTTATTTTGTTATCAAACTTATAAAATCTGCTCACTGCTGCCTTCCAAACCCAAGTGAGAAGCCAACCATGCTGAGTTCCATAGAATGCCCAAAGTAGATTTTCAGACCAACTGCTAAAGAGGAAACTGCATATGACAGGGGAGGCTGCTAATGTATGGTTTGTTCACAATTCTGTAAAACGGGGGTGTCAAACTTGCGTCGTCATGGCGTCATCATGTGACATATTGTGACTTTTTTCCCCTTCACTAAACAGGGTGTGGCCAGCGCGTGATCCATCCCACCCATAGGCCATGCTGTAAAAGTACAGCTTGGAAATGCAGCTTCTTTGGGGACTAAAGCATATGCAGAAACTGAGCCATCACCAAAACAGCAGGGGACATAAATGCTCATGATTTTATCATTCTAATGCTCAAAATTGCTCAGTTTTTAATGCTCAAGGTTGACTCAGCCTTCCATCCTTCTGAGGTAGGTAAACTGAGGACCCAGATTGTTGGGGGCAATAAGTTGACTTTGTAAAAATGCCTCTAATCAGGCATATACTAAAGAATGAAGGCTATTGCTAAGCACATTGAATTGTGCTTCTAGACTGTAAGCCACCCTGAGTGTCCGGAGAAGGGCGGCATATAAATTGGAATTAAAAAAAATAAGATTCATACTTCTATTTCATGATATACTTGAGAGCATACCATTATCATCAACAGTAGCACTAAAAAAACCCAATTAACAGGTCTTCAGACTTATCCCCTGGCATCCTGCAGAACTCGCTGATTTGTGGCAGTTGTACTTATGGTGACAGCTGTATTTTAAATAGGCAAGCCATGGCAGTCCTGGCAGTACCACATACTCCTAGCATTCCAAATATGGTCATTAACCAAGAATCCTTTAATATTAACATGACTCCTGCAATAGCACTCTGCAGTAACATACACAAAACCGTACTGTGCTTTGTTGAATCATTAGCTTTTAATAATGAAGCTGATTACTACAAAACAGAATCAGGAGTATGTAATTATTTTTAATTACCAACTCACAATTACCATACTTTTCAACTGGGGTAAATTTGGTTTTTTTCGCCCACAGCACAAAAAAAGACAAAACTTGAAATCCCATCTAAAATCATTGCAGATATCTTAGCAAGGATACTGGAAACTAGAACCAGGCCATGCTTTCATCTTCTAAGAGGCACTTTCAATCCTCTTCTCTTGATCCTGCCACCCAATAATGTTCTTAATAGCTGCAAATGCCACAGCTGTCTATGGAAAGTACTTTTTGTTTGAAAAAACAGTAGCTGTTGCTTTGATATTGAACAAACCAGAAGTTTTTGTATTGTCAGCTGTGGCTTCTAAATAAACAGGCGTGGGGATGCACTTATCTCAGAGAAACTAATGAATTATCTGTACAAACTGTGCTAGAATTATCTAGTCACAAACTCAAAGGCCTTAATTATGAAATATATTGGCTGGCACTTTGGCCATCATCAACTTAGTCACTTTAGAATCCTCAATCCTCAGTAAAGGTTCTCTACACCCAAGAGGAGTGCTAGAATTACCATTAAATCCAATTTCAATAATCCAAGGCAGACAGATAAATAGTGATCATTATACCTGTACAGCTAAACTCTGGTTTCTTATAATTATACGCAAAAAAACAAGAAAACTGGAGGAGTCAGTATGAAAGGTGGATGGGTTTGGATTTCTGCATTATTTTAACAAAGCATTTTGATCATCCCATTGTGGTTATTATTTCATTATTTCAGGTGACTCATCACTTTGTCCTTGACATTTTTAAAAGATTTTTTAAATAGAAATTACTGTATTTGAGCTCTATTGTGTAGTACTGTAAAGATAAATACATTTACTTCTACTGAACAGATAGCAAAATCGGGGCACAGAGAACTACATTTCTCTCTCCCTCCCCCACCCCCCCC